>CAEFZX010022122.1:0-144892 GCA_903066825.1 Alfaro cultratus | reverse complement strand
TATATATATTCAAAAGACACAGGTTTTAGCAACATTTATATATATATATATATATATATATTGTTACGTCATGTATTGCAGCTTCTTTTACTCTGATACCCTTAAATAAAATTAACATTCCTGAAATATCAACATCCAATAGAAGAAAATGTATACGTTTTTGCAAAGGTTTTCTGTTTTTCTTTTCAAACTGAAAATATAATTGGATATAATGGTTCTTTTAAAATTACAACAAACTTCCTATAGTTTATTTGTAAAAAATAAAAATAAAAAATAAAAAATACATGCTCTGTCAAAATTTCATGTAACATTTGCGTCTCTATATGTTTTTGTCCTGTTGGATTGAGAGGTAACATGGCTCTTCTGATTGCAGAGCGCTGCTCTGTAATGTAACATGCAGAATCTGTAGTTGTTGCATAATATGAAAAAGTTGAAGGATTGTTAATAGTGTGTTGTGTTGAAATATGAATGCATTATCTGCAGCTTCTTTGGAGTAGTGAAGCAAGAAGAACAAGATCCCAAGAAATGGAGGGGGACAAAAAATGAGGCGGATGATAAAACATCAGAGCATAAGCTCAATAATTAGTCTCATTAGATCCTGATTTTCCACCCTTTTTCTTTTGCTTTGAGGTTTGCAATGTTTATTTACACAACGTGACCACCATCGTCCACATATACTCCCCGTCCTTCAAAAACGACCCGAGAAACACTAAAGGGCCAGCGGTCAAACCCGACACATCCATTTTTTTTTCCCTCTTTTCTTGTCAGAAGAGATGAGATAGCTTCTTTGCGATCTTTGCTCCCATGCTTTGCGAGAGCAGCATAAACAAACTTCAAAGTTGTGACCATCATGATTGCGCCAGTGGAACGTGATTGGACGGCCAAAGTGTTTTGTCTTGGCAGCGAGGAGGACGTGAACTCTTATCACCACCTGCCTGCAGTGGGGTGGACAGATATACGGACGGAGGTGGTCTTCCTTTGTGTTCTCAAAGCAGGATTTCCTCCTGCTTGTCCCTCTGCTGACCCTTTGGCCTGCAGCGTGACCCGACAACGCGGCCACCTGCCAAACATGTCATTTCACATCAGAACCGAAAGTTAAGCCCGCAAACAAGCGGCAGAAACCGGGATAATGCAGAGATGTCTTTGTCGACGGCTCTTTAAACCTTGATGTCAAATTTCACAACCATCGCATCGTCGACATACGTCTGATGGAGCGAACAGGAATCATGAGGTTATTGTTGCCCTTGGAGCGAATTACATCCTGGTACATTTCTGTTTCAAAAAGCAAACTTTAGTCATCTGTTTTCTTTCTGTGAGCCCAAGAAATTTAATCCCGCCTGTGGATTATCAGGGAGGAAACTGAGCTCTGACGGTTTTGTTACCGCTCTCCACTTTTTCCTGCTCTGCTACCGAGGAAGCTTGGCTGCTTGTATAATCTCCTTCCTCAGTTTACACATGGAAACATTTTTTTTTCATACATATTTTTATTGTAACTAACAGCATTCCCAGGCTAAAGAAACAATCCGAACAGATGCCTTTAAAATTCTCTGACAAGTCTCATAGTATTCAGATATATGGAGTTGCAATGATAAATTGTTGACTCAATTTGTAGGATTTAAACCATAACAATGTATAGAAATGATATATATTTTTTGCAACATAAACCTTTGGGGCTTTACAATTAATCAACAATGTATTTACAATACACACTGATTTTCAGACTAGAAAATCAGTAGATAATATGTCTGATAAAATTTTCAATAATTTCTCTGGACTCTGATCCAGAACCACACAGCATTCTGGGAGATGTAGGCAGAGGAAAGTTTAGGTGCTCAACCTCTCACAGTCAGCTGAGCAAGGTTGGTGGCAACAACTTTGCTCCCTCCTTGGTTACCTAGCAACTCGCTACCTCCTTGGTTACCTAGCAACAATCTGTTGAGTTTCAGGTTCCACTATTGTGCCTCATAACTACTTAAAAATAGAGGGAAGAAAATGAATATTGTAAATATTTTTAACACCATTGTCAAAAAAAAAGAATAGCAAAATCCTGGAAACACTGATTAATGTGAAAGGATATTTAATTTTAAAAAGTATCAAGAGTAGAGACAGCTAATTATTAATATTTTAACAGTTTGCTAATGTCTTTTATTAAGACTTTCTGGCTGAAGCTGCCCTTGGAAACATTTATGATCTTGATATGGCCCAGAAAGAAAATTAGTTCTTGCAAAGTGTTCGTCCTGGTAGCTGCTGAGAAAGTTAAAAAGACGTAGAAAGTGACCCAGATGAGAGTTTTTCCACTGGTTCTAAGCAGATGTCTACTTGCTTACTTCAGAAAATACTAACACTAAATAAAATGATCTCAGCATCAATTTAACCTATTGAATATGGCAAACTTTTTCACTGATGGAAACAGGGAAAGACAGACCATTTGCCTGGATTTATCAAGTGTTTATTTAATTGTCATAGTAATGTCACACAAATTCACAAGTGTTTAAGACATGTCTGGCTCAGTTTGGTGTGTGTGTCTGCAAGTAGGTCTGTGTGAATTCGCTAAAACAGTGCAGTTATAAATAAATGACCACAAAGAGAAGGAAAAGGTAATATTGCAACAGGAAAAATAGATTTCTCAATTTTAGAGGACAAAAAAAAATTGTTCAAAAGAGAACATTTAGCACCATCTATCCCATTATATTCAACAAATATCATAAAAATCTTGTCTAAAAGCCCCCTACGTAGTAAAAAAGAAAAAAAATTACCAATTCTCAAAACACTTTGGAAAAATTAGTTGTTTTTTTTCCTTAATGAGGATACAAACACAGCATTCCATTAGTCATCTCTACGTGAGCAGTGTGTCTATCATCTACAGGAAAGGTGGTGTTATATTCAAGATAAAGATTTAATTCAATATATATCAGGAGAGAAAAGGCAGAGGTCGAGAGGCAAGCACCAGGAAAACGGCACCCTCCACCGCCACAGAGATGCCTCCACGTTTCAGTTCTTACAAAGCAGTCACCGTGTCAAAAAATAAAAATAAAAAATGAGGAAAAACAATGTACAATTCATCAAAAAGGGAGAACATTAATATCCAATAAATAGAGAAAACATTTTTTAAATTAAATGTACAATTGCTAAAAGAAAAAAAAATAACTGCATACTGAAAAGAGAGGTACAGCACAAACCATATTTTTCTTTCTTTTTTTTTTTCTGGACAAAGTTCATACAGAGCTAGAAAAAACAGAACAAAAGACCTGATGATGTGTGACAGCTGAGTATTAATCTCCAGAAGAAATAAAGTATAATTCATAGGAACAAGATTTACAACAAATACAAGCATCTGAAAAAAAAAGCAACAACCAACTGAACCCCTCCCCTTAAAAAAACTGTTGCTAAAACCCGTATCTTTTGAAGCATTCCAAAAAATTGTAATTTTTAAAATACTTAATGCTTTAGAAAAATGTTCATATCTCTATTATTAGTAATTTCATTTTCTTTCTTTTCTAAATACAAGGCCAATGTGGTATATATCTAGGCTGATCTAGTTTAGAAAAACAAACTGAAACAATAAATTATTTAGAAAAAGACAGCACCCCACGAAATTTTCCAACGGCATGTACAAATTTCAGTATTCAAGACGAGAAAAAAAAAAAGAAAAAGCGCCATTGAAACAGTTTCTCCTCCACAGTTTGTTCAATGGCAGCACCAGCTGCCCTGCTGCCAGGGTTCCTGCTTCAAAGCACCATCTGAGAGTAAACTGGGATTTTGATGGCGGCTTGTTTCTTTTCTTTCTGGTTTTTTTTTTCCACTTTTGATTCTGTAAACAGTAACAAGTAAACGTATTCAGCTGGATGATCAGCAAATCGTTGCAGTAGCAAAATAATAATAATAATAATAATGAAATGGTGGGCTTAGAAACCAAAGTGAAAACTGTCTTTTTTTTTTTTTTTTTTTTCTTGTCCTGGCGCTGCAGGAGTTTTGGTTATGGCTGAGGAGACCCAAAGGGGGAGCTCTGTCACCGAGAGGACGCCGCCTGGTGAGAAAAACAAAAACAGCCACAGTTAGACGGTTGCTCAGAGACAGAGGATTCTCCGTTCGGAACAAATCGGAGCTGGAAAGGTTGGCTCACCAAGACGAAGGAATCGTATGCGTTCATGAGCTCCTCTATGCGGTACTGCTCCAGCACCACGACGTTGTTCAGGTTGGGGCTGCGCTGTCGGGTGCAGTCCTCACAGTGAACCACATACGTCTTCCTGCTGCTGTTCTCACACGTCACAAACAGCAAGTTGAACACCTCCACCTGTGGCAGAAGGAGTTTGTTTCGCACGTTAGCACACAGCAGAAATCGTTAGGCATCGTTGCAGCGGCCGCCTGTGTCGATTATGTTTGTAAAGCCCAAGAAATATTCGTTTAATGTGATATTGGTACGACTTAGCAACATTGTGTTGATACTGAATTCTGTTTTTAGATTAGGTTATTTTTGTTCATTTTTGATGAATTATGGACATAAACATCTATAAATGTTTAAACTGCCCCCTATTTTGACCACATAACTCCTATAAAATGAGGAGCTCTTGATCAAACTAAAATAAACTCCAGTAGGTAGATAATTATTAGTCACAAAGCCGCATTTTCCTGCCGTCTGATTTTTTTAAAATGATTATTTTTCGCTGTTAAAGAAATTAAAAATTAAGTCTAGACTAATTTGAATACAGTACAAACAAAACGTAGGTCTGGATCAGGGATCTACAACCCTTAGAAACAACACAGGCATTTTTTTTCTTTTAAAAAAACCGATTTAGAGCCACAAATGTCACATGATATTTAAAAAGAAAACTTATGATTTTTGATATGAGTGGGGATACATTTCCCTCTGTGAGATGTTGATATTTGTGGAAATCTATGCTTAAAAAAAGCAAGGAGTTTCTAACCTGAAGACAAGAAAAATATATCTATTTTTCCTTTACTCATTAGGATCCAATTGTAGATAAGAAAACCTCCATTCGAGAAATTTTAAGTCTGTAGAGTATTGGGTACTTTGTTTTCAGTGAATATAGTTAGCTTCATTGAATTAACGCAACTAAGTCTTGAAATGCAAGACGTTTCGGAGGTGTTGACCAATAAATACTCACATCACACTCGTTGCAGTAGTAGGCAGGCTCATCTTTGACCCGACTCTGATAGGAAATCTTCTTTCCCTCAGCTACCAGTTGGTCCCGTAGGATCTGGATGTGTTTCATGGACTGCAGCAGGCAGTGTCTGGAAAGAAGTTGGAAAATGTTTCTTTAAAGTGGCTTTGGATGGTTTATGTTTCATATGTAGCTGTGGAATAACTTCTCAGTTTGTTAATTTTAATCTGTTCTTACTTGATCATTTTGTAGGTGTCTGGATCGGAGATTTTGACAGTGCGGGCCACATTCCAGGAAACATGAATCATAGGAACGATGGATTTGACTTTCTTCACTTCGTTCCACTCAAACCTCTCCAGGGCCAGTTGGTACTGGTAGCCTGTCGACATAATTTTGAACAATGAGACAAAGATCCTTGCAGATTCAATCTACATTAAGCCACCAGAGGGCGCCCACTTACCGTTAAGAGGTCCGACGTTCCAAGCAATGTTGTTGCACCAACCCACGGCCTGCACCCAGTGAACAGTACCGGCATTGATCCACACCAAGTCTCCGGGCCGCTGGATGAAGCGATAAACGGGGATGTTGGCGTTGTAGAGGTCCTCCAACACCGGCCACCAGGACCCTGTTAAGTAGTCCACTCCATGCCTGAACAGAGAAGTGAAAAGATTTGTAATTGACTGAATTATTGAAATATTCAATAATATTCATCATGTTATCTTCCTCTGCTCACTTTTCACAGAAGTCATTGATGGCCTCCCAGTAGTCTTCATGCACAGAGAACCACTCGCAGTCCCCAGGACCGATGTTGATGTTCACTGAGCAGAAGTTATTATTTTCCTGGTGACCTGTTGAACAAAACCAATTATATCAGCAGCAGTATTTGTTTATTGACCTGGGGAAAAAAACGTTTTTCTGTGTTGTAATAGTTTTCTGCCATGTCTGAGTGTCGTTTACCAGGCGTCCGGCTGCCAGGAACCTTCATGTAGAGCTGGACGGTGTTCATGCCGAGGATGGTGTGTCCAACGTGGCTCAGCATGTTCCCACTGGAGGCGACGCGCATAAATGCTGGAAGCTTCTGCAGCTCCTGAAGCTGGGCCTTCCACCTGAGCAGAGGTAACACATATGAAGCCTGCTTTCAGCCAACATTATTTATATAGCAAATGTTTCAAAAAGTTGCAGTCAGAACTGGCCATGAATGCTATAGATTTTGGTCTTTGAATGAGTCAAACTTATATATTCATCTCTGATGTTTAAATAAACACCCAGTAAGAAGTTGTACCACATGCTCTCTTTAGCCATCAACATCCCTAAAAAAGTAAATAAAAATTAAGCTTCTGCTTACCTTTTGGGATCAGACAGGTCGATATTTGTGCCGAATTTGATGATCTTTCCAACAGGCTTCTGCTCTCCACTAAGAAAAACATTGGTGTTAGAACATGATTCCAATCTTTTCAATCTCTATCACATTTAGTGCCGTACATACTTATTGCTCTCTTTGGAGCCATCTTTGTTAGCATCAGCGCCAACGAGTGGCTTCTTCTCGTCGTCTTCGTCCTCCTCGTCGCTGCCTTTCTCTTCCTGGAGGCTCTCTTGAAAGCTGGAGGCTTGGTACTGGGCATACTTGGCGATGGTGGTGTAGGAGCGGCTGCTTTCGCACGGCCACGTCTGACCCGTGCCGCTGGCGTTCCAGTTCTCATCTGCAGGCTGCTGCACCTGAGTCCTCACCTCAACCGCTTGGTCTGCGCTTGCTTCCACCAGAGACTTTGTGGAAAAGAGTCCCAAGTCTGAAAACATTGAGAAAGAATGTTATAAATATAGAACAATGAAAGATTATAAGAAAGTCTGCTCCCATGGATATTAGTAAAGACTTGAGACATTTCTACAAGTCAATATTTCAATGTAAATTGGGCTAAGTAAAGCACTCTTCACTGAAGATGTTCCTACTGAAAGAAAAAACTCAAAGCTAGATACTTTTGGTGATAGTGGGGATGTTTAAAGCGAAGTCTGTCATAGCCATCTAAATACACTTTTTTTGCTTTGGATGTGAGAGAGAGAGAAAAACAGAGAGAGACAGAGCAAGACCGCAGGAGATAACAGGAAGTCTAAATGTGGTACATCAAAGATCCTGTTTTGGAAGTTACCGACTTCTAATCTTGAGGAACGTGATTGAGAGTCAGAATCTACATTCTCTTATGAATACAAACTGATGGGGGGGTTTTTCAGTGTAATGTTGCCACTTTCTAGGCTAGAGAAATATTTTATATGCTTTTGATAGGGTGCATCGACAAATCGAGCCTAATTTCCTTAATTTTGGGTGACAGGTTTGGTAACGTACTGAGTCGAAGAGATCCAGCTAGTCCCCTAATGACCGTAACAGGGTTCTTTGGGTCTGTGCAGAACTGCAACAGGACCGGAGAGAAGGCATCCCTCTTGCTCTCCAACTGCAAACAAGAAAAAGTGATTCTTAGTCACCACAAGATGGCAGCACATGCTTTCATTGCTGTGGCTTTCTAACTTACACTATGCTACAGATCAGAAACACAAAGTGTGTTAAAAAGTTGACATACATAGATGCTGGGTGTGGGGGGGTTGAGTTTCTCCCTAGGAATAGGTTCATCTGTGCTTATGATGGGTTTAACAGAGAAGGCTTGCAGCAGATACGACTCTTTGAATTTCCCTTTGATACGAGCCGACCTGAAATCACAAGGAGGCAGGAACAAAATAAATGTGGATATACTTTAGGATTTGATAGTTAAAAATACTGTTGAAGCTCTTTGAAAACACCTGAACTTCCATGTGAACTTACTTGCAGGAGCGGATAATCTCACTTGCAGTGTTCTTGATGCTGATTTCTGCAAGAGGAATCCTCTTCTCCTCCACCTCAGAGGCAATGAATGTCTCCCTGTCCCCGCTTTCCACCTTGATGAGCCGAATCTTCAGCTCCTTGGGCGGCCCGTCCGAAAGCGCCTTTAATTTCATTAAGTCTTTGGAACCTAATAACAAGCCGGGGTCTGTGCCATTTTTGTGTTCAGAAGACACTTCCCCTGAACTCGAGGTCCATGCTGCACGCTCGCTAGAGGAGCCAGCGCCATCTTTCCGTTTCTTTTTATCCGATTCACAATGAATCCGATCCTTCTCAGATTCTCGCCTCTGGAGATTGAGATCACCCAGAACTCTCCGGTGTTTTTTCTCTTTGTGGCTCTTGCCGTCTCTGTGGCGTTTGTGGCTGGAGCTGGAAGATGACGACGACAAAGAAGCATCATCTCTCTTCTCTCTGTGCTTCTTCCTTTCCTTCTTGTCCTCATGTTTCCTGCTGCTGTGGCTGTGACCATGTTTTCTTTTCTTGTCTTTGTGCTCCTTCACTTTCTCAGGTTTGTGAAAGTGAAGCTGTCTGTCCTCTGACTTCACTTGACGGTCGGATCTATCAAGTGAATGTCGACACAGCATGACTTCACAGCTCTTTCCCAGTTCCTTCAGTGAAGATTCTGAGATGGTGGTCAGCTCTTGTTCTTTCTTGATGACCTTCATGGGCTTTATGGTTTTCCTCTCCTCCATGGAGTTCACCCTTTCCTCCATCTCTCCCTCATCTGTCCACACATCACTGTCCTCTGTTTTTATCTTCTTATCCTCCAGTAGTGAATGAGGAAAGGATTTCTGAGATGGGACAGCAGGACTGAATGGTGGACTTGTTGAATCAGACGTGGGAGAACTGCCTTGCTGCTGGCGGCAGATATCAGGGCCAAGCGACAGCGAGGAGGAATATTTGACGCCAACCAGAGCGGATGGAGGTGGTCTCCCAAAAGGCCCTCCTCGATAAGCATACTTCTGGCTTTCCAACAGTGTCGCCAAAGACTTAAATGTGCTATTTACCCCCGTCTGATGGAGGTGGGGTCTTTGAGGAGGCGGAGAACAAGACGGGGCCTCAGAGTCCTCCTCAGATTCTTCATCAGCTTCGCTTTTGATCTGCTCTGGGAGGCCATAGAGCTTAGCCAGGTCACTGTGGCGGTAGTTTGTATTCCCTACTCCAATTTCCATGTCCACAGTTGGCTTGGTGGTCAGAGGAACGCTTGGGGCAGCCTTATGGTAGTCGTCCTCTTCCTCAAGGGATGAGGTTCGGCTACAAGGCGATGCCAGAGAGCCTTGCCGGCTGAGCACAGGTGGGCTTGGATTTGATCCCAAATCTTCCTGATTAGGCTGATGCTTTGTGGCTGGGATCAGGTCTGGGGCACACAGGTAGCTTTTCATTGGATCAGCACCTGGGATAAAGTTGTGTATGAGAGCTGCACACCCATTCTTCTCACTGCTGTACAGTTCCTCCTCTTTTTTGATCGATTCATCCAGCATTGCCATAATGTTAGCCAGACCATCGGGCAGCATTGTGGACATTTCAGAGGGCTCCTCCTCAAACTGAGCACTGTCCGATTCGGTACCATTGTTTTCCCAACTGCTTTCAGTCAACTTCTTGTTGATTCCCCTGACGACGGCTGAGCTTGATGACAGAGGCGGCAAGGGGAGGTTGTCTCTAGAAAATGCCTGATAAAGTTTGGGGGGCTCTCTAATTGCCAAGGTAGGGAGGTCTCTCTCCCTGCCGGAATCTTTGGATTGGTTGGGTGCTGCTTGCATTGCTGGGGGTTTGCTGGGGTGTATGGGCTGGTTCATCCCTGAGGTATTGAGTGTTGAGGGATTAAATGTTGCGCCACCGCCGCCATTACTCCCCATCTCCCTGAGCCGCTGCTTTTCTCTGGCGTACTCAGTCTGAGGTGTGAGGGGAGGAGGGCGTAGCCTCTCTGTGGGGTTGCTGGGGGTCTGGGCAGTTGGAGTGGGAGGTACACCGCCACGACTGAGCCAGGGGTACGGAGGTGACGCCTGGCAAATGGAGGGTGGTGCAGCTGAAGGAGGCGTAGGAACGGAGAGGGGAGGAGGTGGGGGCACTGTGGGCGTGTTTCCAGAGAGAAGTCTTTCCAGGTTTTCAATGGCAGTCTGCTCTTTTCCTTTAGCACTGCAGAGGCTTTCCTCTTTCTTCTGCTCTATCCTTTTTTCCTCCTCAAGTTTTCTCTTCTCCTCCTTAGCCCTTTCAATTTCTCTCTTCTTTCTTTCCAGTCTCTCAGCTTCCCTCCTCTTTCGCTCCTCCTCTTGTCTCTCCCACTCTTTCCTCTTCCTTTCCTGCTCTCTCTTTTCCCACTCCAGCTTTTTCCTCTCTTCCTCCTGCTTTGCCAATTCCCTTCTTTTTCTCTCCATAAGAATTTTTTCCATTTCTCTTCTCTTCCTTTCCTCCTCCTGCTGCTGTTTCTTCTGTCTTTCCTCCTCCAGCTTTCGTCTCATTTCCAACTCTCTCTTTTGTTTCTCCTCTTCCTTTTTCCTCTCCTGTTCTTCTCGGTCTCTCCTCCGCCGCTCCTCGGCTTGCATATGCCCCTTCAGCTCGGCGTCAAGCTTGTCTAAGACATCTCCCATCGACTGAGGAACAGAAGTTGAAGCTTGTGGAGCGGAGAACATCTGTGTCGATGTGGAGTGCGGCTGATGATTCGGTCTGGATCCTTGAGACGAAGTGTTGACAGAAGGAAGAGAAGCTGGGCAGTATGTAGAAGGGGAGCTGGGAAGAGGATTTGAATCTCTTCTTGTGATTACACTGTCCGCCACTCTTTGGTTCCCCAAGGAGAACAAAGATGATGAGGAAAATTGACGAGGAGGTTGTTGGGGGTTAGCCTGAGCATAGTATGACATCTTTCCATTGGCAGGTGGGGATCTTGTAGATTCCTGGTGTTGAGGTTTGGGCTGGTCTTGTTGTTGAGCCTGGCCTCTTTGACAACCTGGCTGCAGCAGAGCATCCATCTGAGATTTGGGGCTGGTGGAGTTCTGGGTCTTTGGATCCATCATTCCTCTCCAACTGTTTTGACTTGTGCGGTTGTTCACAGAGCAACCACCAGGGGATGACATAGGCCTCGAAGAGACATTAGCCACTGTAACTCTGTCTGAGCTGCTGGTGTAGCGGCTGTTAGTGCAGGAGGACAGAGACATGGGGGGGTTGGACGTGATGACAGGTGTTCGGGTGGAGTTGGTTGGGGGCACAGTGGGACTGATGTGGCGCTGATGCTGATGGGAACCTGAAAGTCGACTGTCTACAACCTGATTGTGGCTCTGCTGAGGTTGAGGTAGCAGACCTGGAGGCGTGTAGACCCTCGACTCCTGAAAAACAAACAAAAAGTTACATCAGTTGGTGTTACTTCTAATTTTAAAGGCACAATTCACATTAGTAAACATGTTTCTCAAGCAAAAAAATGTGTATGTTAAGGCTAAGGCAGGTTGGAGATGCAATTTTCTTGAAATCACTGGTGTGGTGTCTGATTTTGTCAGCTACATCCCTCATTGTGTTGTATGCTGCCAGTTTTGGTGGCTGACTTTTTTTTAAAGAGTTATCTATTTTGTCCAAAACAATGACAGAGTAAAACAGTTTGTTCTGGCTCTATATACAGGAGAACTGTGCTTTAGAAAGCAGCTGAAATCTAGCTATTACATGTTATGATGTTCAAAACAAATTGCTCAGTTTATGAACCAGGTTTTGACATTTCTAGTCCATTACTGCCTCTCATGCAAGCTTGACTGACTTCTACTCACCAGGGAATGACTGCTGGGTCTGCTCTGGTATCTCCAAGCCTCACTGGGACCACTTTGCTGCTGCTGAGGTACTGAGGTGCTGCTGGCAGGAGGAGGGGGTGGAGGAGCACCAGGGTGTCGTAGCCCCGGGTGAGGCTGGTAGTGGCAGTAAGGCACACTGCTGCTGCTGCTGTTGTTTTTGTTGCTGGTTGCAGAAGCGTTTGCTGGTGACGACTGAACTCTTACCCGATGATCTTTGTCTCCCCTGGTTGGAGTAGGCGGTGTGTGGCCCCCACCGAGCGGGCTTCTCTGTTTGTTTAGACCACGGGGCTCCACAGCCTGGCAGGAGGGGCCCAGAACCAGTTTGGAGCTTGGATTTGGGTAGGAGGAATGAGGGGAGTGATGATTCACAGCCTGAGGTTGTAGCACATCTTTCTGCAGGTGGGGAGCACATCCCTGGTTGTAGCTTCCCGGAGATGAGTTCGGAGGATGGGGTGAGAGGTTAGAAGGGCTGGAGGAGTTAGGAGAGGTCTTTGAGGTGTAGCTGCACATCCCTTGTTTATTACTTTCCTGAAAAACCAGAGCACAAGAAGGAAAACAATTAACCTTACACCGAAACAATGAAGCTGAAAATGAAATATAAAGATTCTGCATCTGTTTGTACCTGATACTCTTGTGGATGTTTTCTGTCTGATGTGTGGGGCTTCCAGGGGACGCCATTGTCCTTATGGATGGGGTTCCAGAAAGCAGGTTTTGGGGCATGGTGGTGAGTTGGAGTCTGATGTTGAGACGATGATGGAGACTGGCCAGAAAAATGGTGCAACCCTGAGTGGGACACCTGCACATAGATTGAAGCATTAAAAAACAAACTGAACAATCTGACACTGGAGGACAGACAAGATGATAGGATAAGTAGGAATATGCTGTTGTGTACCTGATCCAAACTTTTTCTCCTCTTGCTGGGACTGGGGGTGTCCTCGACTACCGGATGAGGAGGTATGTGATGGGACACTGGAGGAGTGTGTTGGATGACCGAATGTTCCCCCAGAGGAGGACCTGGTCTCTTCAGCTGACCCCCCGGCATCTTCCCTGGGTAGCCTCTCTGCTGTGTGCAGAAATTAATGTTAATAGAAATATCAGAAAAGCTCATCAATAGTTTAACTAGAATGTCTCTTGTCACTGAATCAGTGAATGCCTGACTTGAGTTTGTCTTTTGTCTATATAATGGAGAAACAAGGTCACAGCCAATTAGAGAGGCTCCTACCTGGTGCACCTGAGCCCGCATCTCTTCTCCCAGCAGTGGTGGACCCTGGGGATCCTGAAAACCCCCCCAAACCAAAGCAGATGATGAAACCAACTGAAAAAACATGAACGGTTCATTTGTTTCTTGAAGCATAGCAAGTGTCATCTTTGGTTTCCTCCCTCACCTTCAGCAGTGGGTTTGGTCGGTTAGGAGGAAGATGTGGGTTGAGCAGATGTGCGCCGCTATTGGGGTAACCATTAAAGAGACGCATGGTGTGGTTGTTGGGCAGGGACAGAACCGGATGGGGATGAGGGGGATGGTGGGAGTCGTACTGCTGTTCCCATACTCTGTGAGGAGGAGGGGGAGGATGAAGATGTTGAGGGGGAGGCCTCTGCTGCTCCCGATGCATTGCTGGGAACATTGCTGGTGGGAGATCAAGCTTTTCTTCTCCCCGCATTGGCCTGGACATTCAAATAAAAGTTGAGCATTGGTGAAACGTCTATAGATAAGACATTTTTAAAACATCAAGAAGCCAATTCTAGGAGACCAGTACTTGAATTTTGTTTCTTGGAGCTCTTACCCATTACTTAAGTATTTACTGTGATGGTTTAATCCACCTAGCGCTGCAGGAGGTAGATGGTGAAGTAGCTGCGGTTGGTTCATTGCAGGCGAACACCTAATTGAAAACAGAAAAAGCAATTAATGGCTCAAAATTTGCTTTCAAATTCATACTTAAAGTTTTATGTAACAAAAATTGACTGACTTGGATTCTAAGGACGCTTGTACTGCTAAAATATAGTGATAATCACTGTAGCGATCTGCGGATTTGCACTTCTAAAATTTATATTTCACTAAATCTGAGAAACATACAACCTCTTTGGTGTTTAAGTACAGAAAAATCAATTGTTTTTGTCTCTGACTATTTAGTAAAAGGTGAGTAAAGGTCCATTGGTTGATAACTAGAATCAGGCAGTTTCCATCTGAATTTGCCCCAATTGTTGACCATCTAGAAGAAACTAAAAAATGGTACTGTTTTTCTATCAGTAAAGCCCAACACACAATGATTGTGTTGTTTTGTTCTGATCAGACTTTTCACGTTCCAATCAGATTCTTACTTGACGCAAATTATCCACCTTGACGATTCCTTCTACGCAGCACTGATCACGCAAGATTGAGTATTCACGGAGGAGTATGAAGTGGAAATCACAAGCCAGTCTGGCAGTAAGCAAGTTTGGTTTGTTGTTTAGGAAAAGAAATGAAAATTATTCCTTGGTTTTCAGACTTGTAACTAAACCAAAGTGATATTAGTAGGACTTTGTTCCAAGCTGTAGCTCTTAGCTAGATCTGGCACTTTACAGTAAACAAAGAGGAGAGATTGTGTACTGGTTGTCATGGTTACAAACCTGGCAGTAGGCTGCCAGGCGCGACCGCTCACGGGATGCCATGGCCCCCGGTTGAGTCCGTCCAGAGGGAAGGTGTCCCGTGTGCCTCGCCCGCTTAACTGCTCCACTGTGTGATGCATCCAGCCTGGAAATCAGCAACACCCACCTCATTAATACAAACACACATTTCTATCCCACAGTTGTAATTATTTCAACCCAGAATCTCGTGTTTTGTTGCATCTAAAAAGCTGTGATAGTTACTCACCAGAGTAGCTGTATCTGTGAAGCCCTCCACTGCAGCACAGAGAGGGCCTCACTCCAACACTGAGAAAATCGGCAACGTCTGACTCCCCTGTCTTCAGCACCAGGAGCCTCGAAGCCAACTGGCTGCAGAGAGAGAAACAGAAGAGCCTGTGTGAGAGTGAGTAACACAGAGGCTCATTGAAAAGTCAACAAATGCCACTGGGCTCTCTCCATTATATGGAGTAGTTACTGAGAGACAGTGTTGTGTCATATGAGAGGGGACGGGGTAGGAGAGTGACCTACTAGGGCAGATTTTATGCTGAATGCTATTCAATGGCTATATCTTACCCCCTAAAGCTAAATTTAGTTAATTTCTTTGTCTGTCACTGGTTTATTTGCATACTTGAGCCAGTAGGAGGCAGCAGTGAGTTAAATGGCACAGAATGGGATTATTTCTGAGGCCCAGATGGCTCAGTGGGGCGCTCACCTATGAGAATAGATCTGGTGTTACTGTAATCCTAGGCATGGAGCTCCTGATAGAGGGGAAAGACTAAGAGTGAGAGGCTTTGGTCACGTGCCAAGAGTGTGCAGCATTGGAAACAAGCCAAGCTGCACTGTGGCATCAGGCTTGTGCTGCTTTAGAGAAGCCTGGGCTCTCCTTAACTGGATCTGTGTGTCTGTGTGTGTGCCCAGTGCATACACTAAAGTTTAATCTCATTACAGCAGGCGTGATAGAGATGAGGAGAGGGGGGCCAGCAGCGACAGACGGTCTGAACAGGATGGAAGGATAGATTAAGGAGAAGAGATGGAGCGGAGAGTGGGAACAGTGCCATGAAGACACCCATACACCTTCCCACACACACGGAGACCACACAAAAGAAAACAGTGGAGGTGGAAACACAAAGGAGAAAGACACAACTCTGTAGACTTAAAATGGACTTGGCAAGAAGTAAAAAGGTGAGAAGATCCGAAAAGAAGACAACAAAACCTGAAAAGCATGACTATTAATCAGACAATAATCCAACTTATTTTTCATCGCTGTAAATATTTACTGATACAAAATTTCAAAAGTGCGTCAACTAGTACAGGTGGATGGAGAAATCAGCTGACAACCAGAGTTGGAAACCTCTTTTTGATAAATGATCACATCACACGTAAACAGTACCAGGTTCCTTAAGATGTATCTAGTAGCATGAAAGTTACTGCTAAATGGAAAATAATCATTCATTTTCACAAAGGTGCTTTAAAGACCTTAATTCTGACTCCATTTTTAATAAACACCACTTTCTATAAAATGTAGAGAAATGTTTGTAGTTCAATGAGGATGCAAGAAAGAGAGAGAGCAAAACAATGTTGATATACATTAGATAAAAGCTGCAGTTTTATACTTCTAAATCCTTCAACCTCTGTTTGTCATAGAGCATGCTGAGTTTGGAAACAGATTTAAGAAAGGAGTCTGTTTTCTAAGAAATTAACTGAGACAGTTGCATTAGCAATGCAAACCACTAATTGCTATAATAAACACTAAAGACTATTTAAAGATGCCAACTCCACAATTATTTTTGTCCAATATAATAAAAGATAAAACCTGTTTTACAGTGACTGTCTCTGCTCGCCCTGTATTAAAGAGCTTAAGAGAAAACGGGGTCAGCTGAAAGCAGAATCAGCAGGTCAAGGCTTTACAAAACCCTAAATTTAAAATCAGCTATTCATTTTGATTAAGATGTTAAAAACACTACTCACTGAATGAAATTGCTTTAGTTGGAGTGTACCAGACACACAGTAAGGTTATGAGTCACTCCTCTTGCTCAGCAGAGTGCAGCACTCTTCCACTAGCTTTCCCAAATTAGCTTTGGACATGCGTAAAGGTTCCTCCCACCAGTTCCTCTCCTCTCACTAACTCTGGACGTCTCTCTATTTAAAGCCCACTCGCTCCACACACAGACACATAAACAGGCCACGGTCTCTATCTCACCCACCCCACCACAAAGGATCAGGCTCCACCAGACGCTACTGTGGAGCGAAGATAGGCTGGCAGAAACTGTCAAGACCCCACTGATGCAAACACTCCAGCTGGGCTCACCTTTCAGAGTTAGCACCAAGTTATTGATTCACAGTTCTGTCAAATCTCCTCTTCAGCTGCCAATCATCTCTTCAGACCTGGAAAACAGAAAACACTTTGTTGTCAAGCTGTCATAAAAACAACATGAGGCAGTACTCAGAGGTAAAAAGTGCTATAATAAAAAAAATTATCTTGGAGGTCATTGAATATAAGCCAATACAATTATTTTTATTATAGATCAGGAATATTTGTTTAATAATTCATTTTTCAATAGTGAGTAAATAGCCAGGTTTGACAAACTAAAAGGTTTTTTCAAAGATGCTATTCTTGTTTGTCCTACCAAGCATGGTAAGAACAGTGAGGCTAATATATTTTTATGGGGAGCAATATGCATTAATGTAGTCAACATTTATTAAATATAACAAGACTTGTAGGCTGTGTTAGAGCAAAAACCAAAAGACTAAGTTTGTATGCAGCGTTAGCTTAGTGACAATGCTAATGCTAAAATCAAACATGGTAGCAAGCAGTTTCCTGACTCTTTGGGAGTGTTTGCTAATCAGACATCTTAGCTGTGGTTGTCAGAGAAAAGTTTAGCATGCTGCTTTTGATAAATAGATTTAAAAATCTTCTCCAATTAGAAAAGGCGCTAATGCTAAAGACAAACATGCTAGCAAGCCGAGTTTAACTCGAGTTGTTTCTGATGAACCACACATCTTAGCTGTGGTTGTCCAGCAAATACTACCAATATCATGAAGCTCATCTGATGACACACAACCAAAAAAAAGCTCAACTTGTGGCCATGCCTTAATATCCAGTGCCCCATGCCCACAACTTACTAACTCATGTGAACGACTTGTTTAATTTGTGGCGATGAATTCTTATAATTAAGTTGTTCCCATGAAATATATTCATTGCCATAAATTAAACAAGTCGTTCCTACAAGTTAGTGAGTTGTGGCCACGTTTTTGGCTTTAAAGTCATTCAACAACAAATTTGTCTTTTTGGATATATTTCCAGTTGTAAAAACACAGGCATAATATGGGAAAACAAATACAGTAAAGCCATAATAAGAGGCATGTGGGTCTCAAGACCCCATGTGGGTCTGAATGCAGATGCTAACTGAGCAGATAGCCAGACTAGCTAACTAGCTAATATCAACTTGTTTACAGCTAGACTATAAAAACTAAATGGTAATGAGGGAAGATATCTGTATCTTCTCTTATATAAATAGGAATCATTTATTGAACAGATGGTTGTTTAATTGAAGCAAATATTCAAATAATAATTCTATAGTTAACTTTAATGAAATTTGAATTTGAAAAATTATCATTTTTAAAATCGAAGTAACTACATTAGTATTTTCATCCAAGTCTACACCTACCTGATTACATGTATTTAAAAATAATTCTGAAATTTTGAAAAAAAGGTTGGATTTGAATTATTTCACATCCAAATAAAATATTTTAAAGTCAACTTTAGCAAACAGATTACCAGTTTGGTTAATCAGTGTGACGTTTCCTCCATTTCTAACTTCAGAAACAGTAAACTGGACTTTGTGGAAAACCTGATGGTAGCCAGGAGGCGAGGGGTTAAATAAGCCGGGAGGGTGACCCATTGGGATTCTCTCCTCATACTGACACAATGGTGAGACTGACTGAGCAATTTAACAGGCGAACAGTCACAAACAGGACTGATGTCACAAAGAGGAAGAGTTGAGCTGGCCAAGTTGACCATTACACGTGAGGAAACATTTAATAAAACTCAGAAAACGAGGGAAGTAGACAGTAGACTGAGCCACTGAGGGCAAACAGGGACACAGGACCAGGCTATAATTACTTCTTTTACAGAGGGTGTATGTTTATGTGTGTTGTGACCAAACAGTCTACTCCTGTTGCTACCCTGGCTATCTGTTTGCTCACAGCTACACCAGCAGCTGAGTGTGAGAAACTCAGTCTTGTGAAACAAGATCGTGAACGTAGACATCAAACTGTGGTGTTAGATTCCAGCTCAGGTTTTATCACCTCAGCGACACCACCTACAGGACAATCTGTGAGAATGTGCACAATTATTACTCTGTTCATTTTTTGGGGGAACCCCTTCCCCTTCCACCCCGCCGATGACTCAACACTCTGGAAAAGGGCTTCCCCGAAAGCGGCGGCCGCAAAACTCCGCCTCCCTTCAGGACCCCGCTTACAGTCAGGTGACCGTGGGCGTCTTTCTGCATCACCGCTGATGCGAAAGCGGTGGGAATTTTCTCGGACTACGTGATGTCATGTCTGCTCCGCTCACTACACGAGGTAAATCGAGAGTGTTTAGATATACAAACAGGATGTGATGAGCTACGAGGAGGGGGGTTTCATGCTGCGACAGAAATCAAACCACCAAATTGCAAGTTGACAAGTTTTATGATTCAATCCATCCTAAAGGCTAAAAGTAAACAAATCTGAAAGTGATAAGTGTGTGAACGGAAGTGATTACTTTAACTTCTACCACACAACCCTAACTAGTTGCAGTATTTCACCGTTCACTCTTAAAATCAAAACAAAATATAAAAAGAAATAAAAGAATTCCACTCTCTTTCTCAATAAAAACACATCCAGATGATAAACCTAAAATGAGAAAATCCCCCCACGGTACATCTTGTTGAACAGAAATCCCCCTCAAATGACGGCACTCATCAAAGAGCTCTTCCTGTCAACACCCTCATTGCTGTGCTTGCAAATTATCCCCCTCCCTTCTGACCCTTAAACAAAAAAACATAAGCTGTGTGGGTGTAACCAAGGAGGCAAAGAGAAATTCAGAAATGTGACATTCCCGGTTTATGCGGAAAGGTTAGCACCATCGCCGCCTGGAGCAAAGAGGAACAAACGGTTAAAAAACGACCAGGGAGTCTGAGTCAGTTTTTAGCCTGCCATGCCAACCGCTGCCTCGTTCTGATCTTCCGCCAGACCAGAGAGGAGCAAGCAGGCGGTGACGACATTCGCAGCAAAAAATATCCATCTGTGGGACAGAGAGCACTGGCTGTGATTCTGTTTTTATCCTCCTGAGTGATACAACAATAACGTCAGCGTGACATTACAGAGCTTCGTGATGGCGAGGCAAACACTAGCAGACAGAAAACATCAAGAGGGTTCAGCAATGAGCATGACGCCGCTGAATGTAAAGAGATTGTGTAACAGTTACTGGAGAGCCAGTTTGATAAGAAACAAGCCGGTTAGGTTCGGAGAACAAACAGGAGAGGAGTTCTGGGGAGCGGAAAGACCAAGATTGGGTCTTTTTTTGTGTCTCTCTCCTCATCTTGTTCCGCCTTCCCTCACGCTCTCTGCTCCATTTGGCCATTACATAATCAGTCCCAGATAGAGATCGTGTTCTGGAGGAAACACCAAATATTTCTCTCTCCCTCACATCCGTCCTCCCCTGCATGTTTTTTTTCTTTGTTCGTGCGTGAACAAACGTCAGCACATGCCGATCCTAGCTGAAGATGGGGGCTAACTTCATCACGTCTGCGTCCTTAAACGCACACGCTGAGGAAAAGCCAGAGAACGCAGTGCCAATGATGATCCTCAGGTCAAATGAGGACACAGCAAGTTGAACACTCCTCTCTCTCTATAATTAAATCCATCCGTTTGCAACCAAAAGGAGCTATAATGCATTTTATGTTTCGTACAGTTTCATCCATCTAGGGGAATATGCTTGAAACCAGACATCCCAGGAACATTCACTTAATAGGGTAAACCCCAGAAAGAGTCAATTTGCCTCAGTAGTCAAAGTTCAAATTTGAAATTGTCTTCACACCTGAGGTTATGTGTGTTTTAGTTCAAGTCAGAAAACCAACGGGATTTCACAGTTGTTGTGGTTGTTAGGTACTACATTAGCTACTGCATTACAAGCGTTAAGATAATGTGTTCCTCTCCATTTCATGCACTCAAACACTAAAAGAACAAGCAGATAAAGGCTGTACATCCACTAAGTGCACCTTTGGTGGAAAAAGATAAAGTTCTAATTTGTAAGTTTTCACTTTAGAACCTGAACTCGGGGCCTCTCAGAGACATGTGTTCATCAAAATTAATTTTTTGGGGGGTATATTTTACTGGGGTCTGTAAATCCAGCTTTCACATACAATAAAGCACAACATTAGCTACAGTAATATCTACAAAGATAAAACATTTGGGCCGTTATTTGGACTGACGGCTAGGTAGTATCATTGATCCTAACAACTCCCAAATACTCAGACGGACTCAAAGTAGACCTTTGAATCGCAACCAGTCGTAAGGATGTATATGACTGTCATCCTCAGTGCTACAGTGACAAATGGGCAGTGGCTGCTGGACAGGCATTGACACTTTGACTAATAACCATAGCTTATAAACAACTACAAGAAGTAGAGAAATTGTTGGCTTCACATCAATTACAAGCTTATGATCTGCGATTAAACCAAAGTTTAACGTTTTAGTCACCACTTGCTGGTAGGTCATTTGCAAGATCAAAACCTTCACATTCAGGATCTGCTGGTATCTGTTGCGGATAGCGCCAACTAAGATGTCTCATCCTGGTTGTTAGGGGTAGACTTGTTGACCTCAAGTGCTTGTTGTACCTTCTAACAGCTGCTTTCACTTGTTTAGGAGAAACAAAAAGACGTATTCACACGCAACCTGTTCATTAACATCTTTTTAAAAGAAAAAAGCCACATTTAAAAGTAAGAAAAAGGGGCGTATGCAGGGAAACAAAAAGAATAGATGAGGGCCTTTTTTGAAAAGATCTGGGTTGAGACTGACAGCACATAACTGGGTTAGTGGGCTGCTCCTCACATAGACACTCATGAAAAAAGATCGACCGCTCGCATGAGTGACATTACAGAGAAGGGGAACTGAGCTCAGGGGGAGAGGAAACTGTCGTCCACATCACAGGAAGTAGGCCTCCCTGAAGGGGTACCAAAGACCGTGGTTTCCTGTTTAAAAAGATGATCTCGTTTTGTTTTTAGCCATCTGCTTTCACTCGCTTTCTGACAAATATTTACCTTAATTGATGTGTAAAAAAACCAGCTAAAACTTGCCCACGTGGTTCCTGAAACACTCCTCTGAGACACACATCATGAGTGACTCATTCAAAGCCTGAGCAAAAACAAGGCAAATCGCCGACAATGACTCCTGGTTGCTTCATCAGCCTCTTTCTATATTCTGGTAAACGTGAGCGACAATGAGCAATGACTCTTCTTTCCAGTTGCTTGTTCTTCATTTTCACAGAAATTCAATGGAAACATCAGTTCGATTCTCTTTTCAGACTCAAAAACAAGAACTTCACTATCTGGGAAGACAAACCGAAAAAGTGGATGACTCAAGACTTGGGTTGACTAGAAAGTGCAACAACAATAATTCCTGATAAGCCTGTAACGATAATGAGGACGTGGGCGTCTTATTGACAAACGACAGTGGCTTGATCATTTCCAGTTTTGATTTTCATGCTTCAGCAACCCCAAAAGCCCCCAAACTTTCCATTCTGAGACAATAGATGCTCCCACTTTTTATTGGAAGAATAAAATCTTAAAAATCCCCATTACTCAATTTGGTCAGATTCCAGGTGCATCTGAGTCCAAATCCATTCAGAATGTCTCAGTGATGTACCTAACATTAAGAACATTGTCCTTCTGTTACCAGGGCAACAGGCTGCATCTTTGCTTTCTTCAGAGGAAGGACTTCATCATCAGGGTTTGTATCAGGTCTTTATGATCAACATGTTTACAGCAACGCAGAGCAGGCTGACCTCACACACACCAACTAATCCCCCCTGTTTTTTCCCTCTTCCTTCCCTGGACTCACAATATGCCTCATCAGCAGGCTGTGTGTGAGCCAAAACACACAAAATAATAGGGATAGGTTTGTGTGAGGGAGAGCTTCATCACACATAATGACAGCGTGAGTACAGATGGCCCGGTGCAGTGTTTTATTTATTTTTTTTTCCTCATATGCGCCAAGATCTTTAATCAGAAGAGCTGTGACGCAGGGAGAGCCGTTTTGTTACGAAAGCACAGCTTGTACGTTTAGTCTAGAAAACATCCAAGGCCTGTTTGGAGATTCCTAAGATACCACCGTCGCCGCCGATTCCTGCAGGCAGTTTGTACATAAATCTCCAGCTGAGCTGCTTGAGATATTATTTATCCAGCAGGCTGCATTACCGAGGGTATAACTCAGAGGAGGTGAGGTGAGGTAAAATGAGGTGAAGGGAAGCAAATTCTTTCCAAGGTGTGAGAGTCTGTGTAGTTTTTGGTATGAGTCACACAAACCTCTGTTTCCACTGTGGCATCCCCACCACCATCAGTGGAGGAGAGCCAGAGATAACAAAGGGAGGAAAACTTTCCCTGAGCTCTCACTCAGTGCAACAAGCTGAATATAAACAACCCCTTCCCCTTTCACACTCTGGAAGACATGCTTTTCTCTACCAGCTGTGGATGAGAAATACACTCGTAAAGGTTTCAGCATAATTTTTATGGCAATTGTGAGATCAAAATTCAGTTTTCTGGGTATAAACCATTCTGCACATAATCTAGAACCTCTTTCATACAAGTGTTGCTCTAAAACTCTTACTCAACAGATTTTTAGGTCAATTCGTACCTTTAATGTTTATGCTTTGGCATTGTATCCTTTCAAATTTTGTGTACAAGAAATTATGACTCTTTATTAACAAAAAATAATTTTGGGTGGCCTCTTTTTGCAGATCTCTAATGGATTCATAGACCTACATTTCTTTACTGCAGGCCATAAGTAGCCTATAAAAAACACATTAAACTATTGTTTGTCAAAGGGCGAACAAACCAGCAAATCAGCAAAATGACCAGCAGTTAGATTAAGTAGTACAACAGGTAGGTACACTGAACATTGACGCAAGATTAGTTCAATAGTTAGAGTAGCAAAAATAATTGGATTTCATGGTTTGCAAACATTATCAATTGGGGTTTACAGTTATGTGGCAACATGCAGGATGACTATGTGTTACCACATCATTTTAATGGTACATGGTAAACTGTAGGCCGCACAGTGGCACAGTTGCACCTGTCCCAGTGTACTCCACCTTCTGATCAACGGAGAAAATTATCCAGCTGTAGAGAGTCCAGGGTAATGCAGCTCCACCTTTACCCTTACCATTCCTACACATTGTTAGTCAGGTGGCTGAAAGACCATGGCTTCTACTCCTTTCCCTCACAAGACAGACAATTAGCTGGAAATATTTTCAGGTACGAAAACCCTAAACTGTCATGGTGGGGAAGCTAAACACTGTTTTAAACTTATAGTTGGCATGCCGCAACATGTCTGTAAAGCAGCCGAGTGCAGCCTGGCTACAAAAGTGGATAGCCTGACTAATTAGCTAGTAAATACCAGCTTGTTATTCTGGTTTTGGATAGACCAGAACAAGAAGGTCTACTGTGTTCTGAACCAGGCTCTTGCCTCAAATCTTTAAAGTCCTGAATCCACAAATAGCCTTCTAGCAGGAATGAAGAAATTCCACACTTAAGATTTTCCACCCTAAAACTACCAAAAACAAATAAATAAAATGCCAATATTGCAGTCTTGTCAAGTGCATCTGCTCCATTCAGCGTCATAATGCTCATAAAGAGAAACTGAAAAGGCTTTGATCGGCTCCCTTTAAAGTTTAAACTGTGTGCTGACACAGAAGCGGTGAGAGAGGAGAACTTGTGTTTTAGCTTCTGACCGCATGGAGTGCTGGAAGGGGGTGGGTGGTACTGTGATGCGTCTCTCCTCCCTTCTCTACAGTTTTGTCACTGTCTGGATCAAAAACGGCCCCTTTTTACTGGAAAAGTGTTGCAACAGCCTGGTGTGACACTGACAGATGTTTCATCACGACATTCACCCGGCCACTTCCCCTCCAAGTTGTTTCACTTTGAAGCACAGACACTCAGACTGGTATTGTTGTGAACCACGTCCCATTTCCAGCAACTGCCTGACTGAAACAACACGACACAGCATCTTTACTCCACCAAGAAATCTACGCCACTAATCCAAGTTATGAAGTATCGATTTCCACTGCAGGATTTTACAAAAAAAAACCCATCTCAACAGAACACAAGTAAAAACAAATACTGCTTCTTTGTTTATACCCTGATTGATGACATCAGAGAAGCCACAGTAATCTGGCTGCTTCACTAACATTTACTAGTAAACACTGGAAAACAAGTGACTTTTGACAAGCCAGTTGATATATTCGGAAGAAAGCTGGTTTCTGTGGTGTAAATTTTTTTTTTTACACATTTCCAATCTGACTAGCAAACCAAATTAAATAGCTGATCATAACAATGTTCGTTGAGAAATAAACATTACAAATACTGTGATTGGTTTGGTTTTCTAGAAATGTCTGGTTAGTAGCATTAAAACAGAATCAGTACAAACATTGGCTTTTGATTGGCTTAATATAGAACCACAATGTTCTATATACTGTCCTAAACCTTTTTAGTATGCATATATGCTATTTTAGTGCATTAAAGTATAAAAGTAACATTATTAGATCATGCCATATTATATGAATGGCTTAGGATTGTTTAAAACGTCATACCTGCCACACTGTTTCCTTCCTGTTCATGCCGGTGGGTGTGGAATTATGAGGCAAGACATAAAACTAACAAAACCTGTTTGCATGCAAGATTTCATAATCCCAATTTAAACAGAATACATATCTCAAGATCATTGATGCTTCAGTGAAAATGTACAAATCAAATAAAAAGTCAAATTAGAAACTAAGCACAAAAAAAAAAAAAAACAATTTAAATGAAAATTAAAGGAGGAAACAATCCCGCCACACATCTCTCCTGCCTACTCAGTTTATCTGACTCACTTTTTTTGAACACAGCACCCGCCCCCACTCCTTGTTGTTCTGTCACTTTAATTTTCGTAGTAAAATGGGGCGGCGATTGTTCATTCATACACGCTCCTGTTGAGATCACGGGACAAGTGGGGGGCGGAGTGGAGCCGAGGCACGAAGTGTGTGCCTGCGTGTGTGAGTGGATGACTCTACAGCCTCAGACTTCAAAAGGAGACAAAAACCCGCTGCTGTTTTCCACGCCAATCGATCCGAGTGATAGGAAGTGAGCCATCAAAGACCCCATGGTGGCACACTTCGCTGATTTCTGACCTCTAGTCCTTTATAACGGGCAATAAAATGGCTTATAAGCCCCTTTGAGTACTCAGTTTACTCCTAAACCGGACAGAAAATTACTTTACTAGTCTGTCCATGCGTAATTTTTGGACAATTACGCACTAGAGAAGAAAGATAAACAATTCACATTAGATATAAGGGGGGGAAAAGTAACAACGAGGAGTTTTAAGGCAAAGTAACTATTTTTCGACGCTTACGCAATATAAGTAGACAGAAACTTGGAAGAGTCTTGAATTAATACGAGAAGCTGTAATATTTAAATCCCCTTTGGGATCAATAAAATATCCATGAATGGACGTTTGTTTACTGTTCTTCTAAGGGGATCTGTGCGTAATGCTTTGGATCCTTATGAGTCCTACTACTTAATCCGTTAGATTTATAAAAATAAATAAATAAGCGCTTCAGAGTCATTTTTGGACGCCTGAAATCTGATAACTACGCAGCAAATCACGTTAACCAAAACATAAAAAGTGGTCAGACAAACCCTGGAATCTAATGGACAGCACCAAAACATCGACCCTCCCCCCTCTTTTAAAGAAAAAGAGTAAGGTGATGCAAATCATTTTCTTTCAGTCAGGCTCTTTGTGTGCGTAAGGATTGACTCAGGGGCTTGATGGGGGTCGCAGCAATCCATTCACTTTATACGGCTGGCGACCTCGGTGATCCTGCCCACCCCCCACTCCAGCTCTCTCATGCACAATGCCGTGAGATCTCCTTACACATGCAGTTTTCCTCACCCCCATGTCCTCTAGTGACACACATAGTGCCAGTTCGTTTCACAAGAACATGGGAATTTAGATATTTTCATTCAGAAACAGACGTGACAACCGACTGACGAAGAAACGCTCCTGAAAACTCTTCAGCTGTTGCAGAAAGAAAACAAGACACCGCTTCTGGGAGAGAAATTACTCACATGCAACTGCAAAGACCAACCAAGTCCGGTAAATGTGACTTCACCATGGATGTGAATGTGTACACACGCGTGGGATCAAACAGAACCACCTGTGGTTCAGGAAGACTTCAGAAACAGCCAAATTCCCCCATCTTATTAATTGCAATAAGTTACACTCACTAATTAAAAATCATAAGCGTTTATGTACTTATTATGACAAGGGAAAAAAAGAAGAAAGAAACAACAGTGTTTCAGTGTTTCGAGTACTCACCGTGTCTGTCCGTGTTTAAAATAATCCCTCCGTGAACAAAACTGACTGAGTTAAATATCCGCAGTCCTCTGTGTGGTATCCCAAGTTAGAGCAGCTCCGAGTCAGCAGCCGGCTGGAAGAGCTCTGCGCTATAATCCTCTTATATCAGCGGCTTCCTCCTCCAAACAACCCAGAAACAGGAACCACAGGGCGGCCAAACTGTTCCAGAAAGCAGCTTCCACGCTTTATTTCCCTTTTTTAAAAATTATTATTTTAAATTATAGTCCGTTCGGTCTCTGTTTAGCGGCTGTCGTCGAGCTTCTCTCCTCTCTCAGCTCTGCTCTGTTCCCCCACCGCACCGACGCAGCGCTGCTTTAAAGAGAAACGCTCACACGTCATCGCGCGTGGCCACTGGAATTCCCTGAGAGCGCGAGCTGTCACGGAGCCCCGCAGCCGGTGGTACCGGAGCTGCTCTTCCGCCTCGTCCTCCACAAGCTTTAATCACCTCCACGCTTCCACACCCGAGTCGTGACCGAGCGCCGGACTCCAGGAGAGCCCCGTTTTGTGTTTCCGCTCCTCGATTCGGTCTATTTTTGGACCAGGAAGACCGTGACAGCACGAGTCTATGTAGTCTACTATTAATAGACCACTGGAAAGGAAAAAAAAAAAAAATCTATTGTTAGCATAAGGAATACTACTGCTTATTGACACAATTATCTATTCAGCTCACTTAGTCCATGTTTGAGGTAACGTCCATAAACAAGGCATAACATTATGACCAACTGCCTAATAGGGTGTTGATTCCTCCTTTAGCTGCTCAGACAGCCCACATAGTACATCAAGGTATGTCTAAATATTTGATGTGATCTCTGGTACCAATATATCAGCAGCAGGTTCTTAGGTGTAGCTTTGCTATTTTCTTACTTTTCAGTCATTAACCATAAAGTTAAGCACTGAAGCAAAGTTAAGCCAAACTCAGTTAAATCATGCTGGTACTTTAAAAGAAGAACTACCAGCCAACCAACCAGCCAACCAGCCAGCCAACCAACCAACCAACCAACCAACCAACCAACCAACCAACCAACGGTCCATCCATCACCTCACCAGGAATGGATCTCTAGCTGATCCGCTAAGCTAATACTAAAACGGTATTCAGTAGAAGCTAATGCTAAAGCAACTATGTTGATAACCACCATGTGTCAATAACATGTGCAACAACACACGTTATGTTATTGAGGGGTTCGCCCTCAAAAGAAAAACGTAGATCAGCAATTAGCATATAGAGTGATTAGTGGAAGTGTGTCCACCACTGATAATAATTAATAAGATTATCATTGAACTTACATTTTTTTCGTTACGTATTTATTAATATTGACTTTCACGTGCTTTTCAGCAAACTATTCCTTTACTTAAAAGGGACATAGATTACATCAACACACTGCATTTACAATGTGTCAAGCTTTCAAAATCTAATTGCAACAAGACCAATCACTAAATATTTTACAACACTGAAGAATTACTTACACGTACAGGATTCTGAACATTAGTTTTTTACTTTTTTTTTCTAAAAAGGTTTATTAAACATATCTTTATTTGATCAACTGACTTATCTCTGAACACATTTCAGCCAACATCACAAAACTGTTGCAACAAGCCCATAAACTGCATGTCAGGACAAGTCAGGATGGTGCAGTGAAACCACTACTGTGAGTCATTAGAAATTACTACTATTGTTATTGTTATTCATCACCAACTAAACAAAACTTCTTTTTTTCCTTTGCACTTTGTGGCAGTTTGTGATTTTGGTACTACACATAGCAACGCTGATTTAATAATAATATAGCTCATCAACTTCAGTACTCATGTTTCAGCAGCTGAAACCTTAGTAAACTTTAGTATCGTTCTGCAGAAATTAAACTATTAACTGAAACTAAACAATAATTTACTGCAGTCTTTAACCAGGCAGCAATGAATACATAATATCTATTGTTTTAAATTCTTAATTAAATGTTATTTGTCAAATATATCCTACAGTACAATGAGCTAAGATTAATTTTAATCAACTGTCTATTATAATTCCTTCTAAACATTAGTTAATGAGTATTAAATAAACGTTTATATCCTCTTTTTTGGCCGTCAAGTAATTGAAACTTCACATTGAACTGTTAGATGGTTTCATATAGATCCTACACAGCAAATACATTTAGTTTGTCAACAGCCAAATCACATATAGATGACAACATAGCGATATGGACAGAAGAATAAAAATAGTTCATCATGTAACGTATAAACAAGCATCTAATAAAAACAGAGTCTCTCTCTCTTTCTGGGACCGGAAACATTTGTTCCAGCTTTTCCACGCCAAAGAAACCATCCAGTACTCTGTGATATTGCCAATGCAGCACAGCGGTCCGACCGTCAGAACGTATCATACACCCAAACACGTGCTCTTGTAGAGGTTATATTTAGCCAGCCAGCAGGAGAACAGGAGGCAAAATTAGTCTCCACAGGAATGGTGGAAGTGTGTCATGGATGATGCTGAGGCGATGACTTCAGGGTAGCGTACAGACACACAGACGGTTTATTTATGACCAGAACTGGGCTAAAAAAACAACAAGCAAACAATAAATAAGCAATGTGTTATGAAACATCTCTGGCTCAACACAAGGCAGTGATGCAATCAAATCCACAGCCTCTCAAAGTTCATGTTCAGATGACTTGGCTTGTTTCTTTGTGCCTGACAGATGAAAAATCTACATGGTTTGTACTTTATGTTCTACCAAGATGGATCTAGTGGAGAGCTTCTCAGTGCAGTCATCTTTGGGAGAGATAGTCTTAACACAGAGGATTAGAGCGAGGGTGAACAAAACAGCAGCTGCGTATATTTCTAAAATTAAAAGAGAAGGAAAAAGGCCTGTGTTAGAGCTATATGGCAATATGTGGTTTATGAAAATTGGGTTATAAAGTTCCAGATGTATAATAAATGCATCCAGCTGCAACCATAATGTTATAATGATTGGTATGTATATTATAAGTCAGCTGCGAGGATATTTTATCGCCTCATCTGGAAGCAATTATGGCATGAATTGTTCCCTGCCGTAATTATCCACCGTAGAGCTGTAAACTAGTTCATTATGTTTCTAGGCGATGCTATCTGCAGCCTCCTGTTTTATCCATTCATCCACAGTTTGTTCTTTTCATCCATTGGTCTGAAACAATCGCGTCATGCTGTTGGTTGTAAGTAACCAGTTTCTTTATTATGCAGGTCATGAGATTATTGCTTCATATCTTTCATGAAGAGTGCTGATGAAGCATTTCTGGTATGTGACTTTGCTCAGTGTGTTTGCAGTGTAAAAAGTGTACTGAGAAACAGGGAAGCTATAGGTTTGTCAGGAGAAGACTGACATTTCAGTTTGCTAATCTTGTTTAGACCATTTTAGAGTGTGAGCTCAAAAGCTCAGCTTAAATATGCCTTCTTGTCTCAATAACTAGAGACAAGAAGGCAGATAGATATGTAAACAAAGGAGGATGGAGAACAAATGTAGTAGATGGATGGTTTTCAAGACTGATGAATGGTTGGACGGATGGACAGATAGATGGACATTTTTCATCTATCTGTCCATATGAATGGATGGATGGACAGACGGACGGCTGGTTTTCAGGGCGGATGGATGATTGGATGAATACTTTTCATTATGGATGGATGGATGAATGGATGGACGGTTGGATTTCTGGATGTATAGATCAATGGTTTTTTAGACTGATGAAAGGGTGGATGGATAGATGGATGGGTGGATGGACGAACAGATGGAGGATGGTTGATTTTCTGGATGGATGGACGGTTGGTTTTTAAGGCCGATGAATGGATATATGGTTTTCAGGGCGGATGGATGGATGAATGATTGTCAGGATGGATGGCTCTTTTAGACATTTGGATATTTTCTACACATTATTTTGCTTTGAGCATTATTATTTAGACCTAGAAAACCCTGAATCTCAAATTCCAGTCTTTTCCAGCTTGCCTCAGTTCCCTGGAGAGACCATTAGATCACTGATATGAACAGGAAGAGGATCACTGATTGATGTGGGACTGGGTGGGACCCTCACGTGCCACACACATACACACTCAGCTTCCTCCAGCTGTTTCCTTCATTAACGTACCATATTTGTATATAATAACAGTCTTGGGAAATTAAATTCTCCTCCTTCCTGTCCCACAACATGGGAAGCCACGACATTGTAGTCTGTCTGGGGGTCCTAAATATATATCTGTATGCTACAGGAAGAGACAATAAGGACGGAAAGTGAAGTGTTTAAGCCCTTGGAGCTTTAGTGGGAGGCTAACAGCCCCGCATTCATATGTATAAAGAGACCATGCAGATGTTTGTGTGTGTGAAGAGGGAAGGACTGTAATTACAGAGATCAGAGACCAGGACAACCCAGTTCTCACACTCCAAATATACAGCACAGAGCTGCTCTCTCATGGGTACAAGCCCTAAAAAATTCCCTTCATTCCATCCACACATGCTTAAAAAATAAACCGAACACTGATGAGGTCCAGACAGCAGCGCAGGAAGGAATGCTAGAGCTTCACAAGGCTGGGAGAATTTCTGTGTGCTTGCAGACATAGGAGACCTTTCTGGTACAGATGGTACTTCTTGGCCTCCGATATGTAGGATTATATTTGTGTGTGCATGTGGCACAACGTGAGTCAGATCCTGGGTACACCGAGAGACCGACAGACATGATAATAATCACCTCCACACTCCCTCCGCGAGGAGACGGAGCCGCACAGGCGCTCAGAAAGTCAGACGAGCTGCAGCACACCCACATGTAGCTGCCTGACTGCAGCGCAGCGGCCCTGATAATTAAAGCCCTCGTTCAGGGAGAGAGGCACCAACAGGGAGCCGAGCTGCAGCTAATCCTGACTGCAGTGCTACGATAAGCTAAGCACAGCAGTCCTGCTTAATACACTCACTTTCCCTAAAGTTATGCAAGACAGTCAGAAAAGTAACAAATGTGCAGAGCTCTGAAAAGGAATGCATTACTGCTTATGCTGACCGACTAATTTATGACTTTCTCCTTGGAAAAAGTAGGAGCACAAAAAGTTGTTGTGATGCAGCAGGTTACTGCTTTAGCGTGTAAAACTATGTCTCCACATTTCTGAGGTCCCAAACTCCACTCTATAAAAAACCTGCAGATTGTGTTGCTGTTCGTTAGTCATATAAATCATGATATTATGCCTGAATCTGGTTTGTCTCTTGCAGAAAAGCAATCGCATGTTTAGACAAGAGCTAATACCTAATAAAATATATGGGATTATCAACTGTTACACTTTAAAAGGGATAACATCATCATTTTTGTGTCACGTTATAAATGTACAGTAAAACTAGCACCTAAGTAAATAATTATAAAGAAAAAAAGAGGAGATGACAGTATTTTCTCAGAGTCATCATGCTGTTTTGCTCGGACACTGCAAACCTCTGAATGATGAAGCAAATCATTCACTTTCTTCCCTCCAGTGAAAGCTTTGAAGTTCAAAGACCTGGGATGTTTAATGCCTGACTCAGATGCTTTTCAAGCACATTTCTCTGCCAGGACCCTTCAGAGTAGCAGAAGAGTTTGTTTTGTGCATGAATGAGACTGCAAAGATAGCAATCTGCTAACGCCTTGTGATTCTACAGCCCACCACCTTCTCAGCTAATGACTATGTGTGAGTAATGTGCTGTTTGTACTCCTACTATTCTCTTACTCATTTTCACACTTCTCACCCGGTTTTACTTCTCTTACCTACACACTGATTTTTCACTAACAGGTCTAACCTGGAGAAAACCTTAATCAGTAAGGAGGACAAGAAAGTAGAGCTGGTTTTGAAATAATTAAAGAGGACAAGTAGCAGATAACATTAGTCAGCTGTTTCTTCCTTTTGAACACCATTCAACTCTCACCAGACTTTATAAACATTCAACGAATAATCACAACCACTCCACTTTACACCATTGGTTCAGTTCATTCAAGTTTAAAGACATTTCAAGAAAGTTGGTGTCTGGACTTTGACATTGATTCTTTTCTTGTTGTCATACTGTGTGTTCGGGATCATTGTTTTGTTGATGTGGTTTGGATCTACATTCAGCGGTCATTTCAGTCTTGTGTGGTAAAAAAGCTGGATTGGAGCCCAAATGATCATACCTCCACTACCGTGCTTGACAGAAAGTGTTTCTGTGTATTTGCTGTTGTTTTCTGCTAAAGCAGAAGTGTTTTTGTTCTTGTTAGGTTAGATTTAAATCTTTATGGTACCTGATAAGAATAAGAGCTTCTTTATTACATCCTGATAAAATACTAGAGTGGCTCACCAAATGGTGGATGTGTGCACAAAACTAACACAGCTTTGAGTCCTCTAAAAGAGCCTTACCAAGTGATTGTAGGTTAAGTCCTTGCTCTTCTACTCTCAGGACCTTTGGGCCACCATGACACCCTCCAACCTCCTAAAACCAAAACAAAGGAGAACACAGGTCAGGTGTAATAAACCGCAGATGCCAAGTTATACTACGTATGACGCCAGAAAGCTGCGGCAGCAGTGTGAAGAAGAAGTCCGGTCGTTGTTCTGTGAGAGAGTTTATTCTTTGCCATTTGGTTTGTATCTGTATGCGTGCGTGACTCGATGTGGTCATGTCGCTGTTGGTATGTCGTCGGTTTTGGCTCGTGAAACCACAGCGTGTGTTGGTGTGTCAGCCAAACAAGCGCCTGGCCCAGTGCTGTGGCCATCTGTATGTGTGCCGTCCGGTCAGTGAGTCACCGTGTCAGTGCTGGGCTGCGGGCCCGAGAACAGGTGGCACACTGGCGTAACGCCCCACCCCCAGAACACACCTCCACACACACCCTGAGAACACACTCATAGCACCTGCAATGTGCCAAAGCATTAAGGCAAACAAGGCTACAAACACACACACACACACACACACACACACACATATTTCAGACAAATAGGCTCTTACTGCTCAAGTTTTCAAGCAAAATTGGTCCATAAACATTATATCCCATACTATGAAGCAAACTAACAAATTCAAATTAAATAAAAATAGTGCCTTTCTAATAATTTGTGTATAACTGCTGTCATGTCTTACATAGTCAGACCCCTCTTGCTCATTATTTATTTATAAAAGGAACATTTACATCAGGATTCTGAAAAAAACTATGTTCTGAATGAATGCTACTCTAATCGAAAAATGGTCAGAAAGATTAGTATTGGCCATACATTGCATGTATCAAAAACAATGGATCATTATATTCATGGCATTCTGATGCAATGTTTCCTCCAAAAGCAGTAATCTGCGCGTCCTTAATAAGTCTCATATCCATGTATCTAAAATTAGAACCTCTAAATAAATGAAGTTTAACTTTAATATGTTAATCAAAGGTCTTAAATTTTGTCAGTGTTGTTAATCTCATATTCTATCTAGCTTTTTCTCAAGACTTTTTGGTGAGGCGATATAAAGTTTGAGTCGATATCTTCATTGCATTTTGTGACTTGAGGTGGTAGTAGCTAACTCCAACTAGCTGCGAATATTCTCTCGCTAACTAGTTGGAGGTTTAGCAGGCTTTTCAGCGTCTTTCATTGTTAAGTGCAAATTTAATGCCATTTGGATGACGTTCTTTTCGGCCACTGGCTCACTTCTGTTGCCAACCCATATGATGCTTTTTGCATTATTTGCAAAAAAAAAAAAAAAAGCTCCGCTGTACCGGGGTAAAGACTGCAGAGAGTCATATGCAGCGCGACAAGTTCAAAGCTGCTGCCAAGAGCAACAAACAGACCCCAGAAATGTCACAGTTTTGATCTACTGGCGTTGCTAAAGCTCACCAGAAAACTAACACTGATCTAAGAGCAGCATTTCATGCGACACAAACTCTGAAGTCGGAGGTTTAGTAGACTTTAAGCACGGTGGTCAACTGCCAGTCTTTCCTACTTAAGAATTTTATTTCAACAAAGTTGTTACCATGGAGGGAAATACAGCTGAGAAGGACAAGAAATGGAAAAGAACTAGAGGAAGGAGAGCAACCGACGCAGCTATGATGACAAAAAGGAAAAACGATTAAAAGAAGGAATGGTAATTGATGTCTTCGACTGATATAAGAATGCAACAATATCTGTAATTAATCTCACAAGGAGTACAATGTGTTCCTCAGTAGTTTTCTGTATGTACGTATAAATAACATTCAATTTTCTTTTGTGCATTTTTGTCGTGATACAGGTCTTAAATTCAATTCATTATGGCCTGAAAAAGTCTTGAATTTGAGCTGGTGAAACCTGCAGAAACCTTATTAACTCCACTCAATGCATTTCTGTCACTTTCATTTTTAATGTCTGAATGCAAACAAACCTCCAGTTTTCTTCCAAAGCTCCAGGTCACTTCTGACGCCTTTGCGTGCCAAGCAAACCCACAGGGCATCTTTACACTACTCTACCTTTCCTGTCTTTCTTCCACTTCTTCTCATGTTCTACCTGCAGGGTTGCACAATAAAGCACGCCCACGCAGCGGCGGCCTCCATATGCTTTCCTACTGAAGCGGAGAACAGAACAGCTTGTGCCGAGTGTGCGACAGTTGTGTCAATAAGAGGCAGAAATAGCTGGCTCAGCCTTCGCCGAGCTTGCAGCCTGGTGGCTAAGATCCCGAACCTTTGAACCAGGGGCCAGAGAGCAAACTCCCTGAAGGGGCCACAGCTGTGTGTGTGTGTGTAGGTATTTTTGAAAGAACGTGGGTGCTACCTTAAAGAAAGAAACTCAAATGAGTGTGTGCTGAGGGTTGCTTGTTGCTATGATAAAATATCTTCTTTTATGACACATCAAGTAAATGTCAGCAGGTTTGACATTAATCGGCCTCTGTAAATCACATGCAGTTGCATTCAAATAGCAACAGATTAAGACTAGATGCGAGAGTGCGTGCGTGTGTGTGTGTATGAGAGGTACCAATAGATAGAGTGAGCGATAGCAAGATACAGAAAGTGGTGTTTATCTTCGGTCTGTAAAGGTTAACCAGTGGGAGCATCTCCCTTTGACATTAACCAGCACAAAAGGGAGGCAGAAGGGCGGAGCAACAAAGAGCCGGCAGAGACAAAGTCGGAGTGAGAAAGCCGAGACTGAGATGAAAAAAGCGGCTTGAAAAAGATAAAAGAGGGTGAAAGCAGACAAGATTTCCTAAATGCAGACAAAGAGTTGTATTTAGTTGCCATCCAACCTAAAATCGAACATTGTGCAAAAATAGATATAAAGAACAAAACAATCCAAGAATAAAGATTTAGCTCAAAATCTGAATCTCTGATCTGATGCCAAAACAATAAACAGTGGTTTGATTTTTAAAGTAGACAGAAGGTTATTATGACAAAAATCCAAAGTCAAACTGATCTAGATCTCAAATTCGGTCAAACTTTAATTACTTGTTTTTATTTTTTTTTACATTTTTTTAGAAGAATTTTTTTTAGCAGATTAACACGGAGACCTTTCACCCTGCAAACTCAATCTTAGATAAGCACAGACAACAAAGGAAAAAAATTTGATTTTATTATTTAAAGGAGGGCTTTTCAGGTACTAAGAGATATCTAGTGGTAATACTCCAGAATACAATCAAATTAGTACACCCCCTCACTCTACTTCTTGCCATTTGTGAAAAAGACAGAAGAGTTCCTAGAGCTGAAACTTACCCTTACAAACAATAAAACAATACCAAGAAAAATGAGCACATACTTGAAAACTGGCTTGTACAAGAGGAAAGTAGGTTGGAAGGAAATGGCAAAAGTTCAGATAAAATGTGTGTCAACAGGCAATCTGACCACCATCACATCACAACATCAACCTGCAAACCCAGTTTAACCTTTCCTATTAGAGGCCTCAACTTCCTTTCATACATTAAACCCATATGGCAAGAAACCCTTCGAGAGCTGGGTCAAAGTCTTTTTTGAAACACGGACGCTTCAGAACTGTGTTGACTGGTGAAAATCCACCTTAAGAAAACAATCTTTCAGGTCACTTGTAAACCACCGTCCTAAGAAAACGTGCCTAAGTACTTTTGTGACAGAAACAACTCATCTCAACGCTACACACCTAGACGTCTTACCTCGAAAGGATACACAGACTTTTACAACCAGTTTTGCCGCCTTCTGTGGCAACAACTTTCAATGTGTCTGATACTTGGCAAGAAATATTTCAGATTGCTGTGGGACATGATTTGTTCCACTTTTCTTTGCAAGATCGTTTTTATTAAGTTAGTTTTCAAACATGGATATCCTGTTTAAAGTCACACCACTGAATCACAATGACTACTAGGTTCAGACTTTGTCTAGGCCACTTCATTTTGGTTCCTTAGAGTGATTCAAAGCCAAACCAACTGGTTTGAGTTCGCTTGTTGTCCCGTTGCATAATTCAGGTGGGTTTGCGTTTATGGTTATGAACTGATGACCAAACTATTACAAAGGACTTTGCAACCTTTTCCAAAATAATAGATGTAAACAATTTTGTATTTTTAATCTGTTCTTAAAATTCTTGAGATGAGGGAATGATGTGAGGTGTGTAGCCTACTTCATTTTGTGATGCAGGTGATTTCTTGATTTATCCATTCTTGACGTGTTGATCACATTTAATTCATGAGCTAGAATGAGAGCCTTTTATTTTCCGACCGAGTCTGACTGGTTAATATAGATTTTTGTCTTAATAAACTGAATCATCTCTGCATTTTTTAATCATTGTTCTTTCTAAAATTGGTTTCAATAGCACTGTGCACGTGGCATAAGCAAACACTTTGCCCAACCACATCTCTTTCACCACTAATGTTTATAATACCTTGCTGTAGAGATAAAATGAACACCCTACATTGACATGCATTGTTTAGCATGTGTGAGCTTGCATGGCGTGAGGAAGGTAGCCATGTTTGAGCTTCTCTAGTCCTGAGTCACTGCTGATTCAGCAAGGCTCTTCAAGTTGGGGCAACAGGCTTCATGCTTACACTGAGTTGCTACGAGGTGGTAATAGATCACAGAGGTTTCTTCCTATAAGCCCCAATGCATTCACCATCTACTCCACTGTGTCTCTACTTGTTTCTTTTGCCGAGTCCTTCAGAAGCACCGAGTTCACCAGCTTTCAGGCAAATATGAAGGAGTTGCTTCAGGCATTGGAGAGCTAATCAAGAGCGAGGACTTGTTTTGCAAACGTGTAATCTCATGGAATGCCGTCACACCATATCCTGAAGGTGTGCAAGAGATTTAGACTCAGGTAAATGCACACATTTGTAGGATTGATATTGGATTACAAAAGGAACTGGTTGCTCAGATGCTTTAAAACTGATCTGCCCCTTTGAATTTGGCTTTAAATTGGGTGTTGGCCGTGTTATTTTTGAGTGTATGCACGAGAGAGGCCGACAGTCTGCTTTCCGTCTAGCTTGCCTGTAAACATGCGTGCATTTGGGCGGCCAGAGCTGGCAGAGGAACAGACAGTGCGGAGGAGAGCAGCGCTGGCTGTGGTTGAGGATGTTTGGCTCGGTGAACTTCTGCCACATGGCTTCGTCAAAAGGTCATGGTCAAAACCAAGCCTAGTTCGCAAAACCAAAACACCCACACCGAGTCCCACGCATAAACACGCGAGAAGCTGATGGCTGAATGAAGTGACAGACAAGGCAGACAGACAGACTTCCTTGTCGGGGACAGGCAGGGGAAAAAAAAGAAGAAAAATGACACCCACGTGAAGAGGGGGAGGGTGACAGACGAGGCTGAGTCGAGCCCTGCGACGCACGGCTGGAGAGCGTCTGAAAATCGCCAGGAATGAGACAAAACGACAGAAAACGGGAAAGTGGAGAGGACAGGAAGGAGCAGTTGGTAATAAATCTCGTCTAGACAGCCACTAATGAAAGCAGGCCGACTGTGGCCGCTGCCAGAATCAAGAGCTGTGAAAAGCGCGCTTGTATGTGTGAAAGCGAAGAAAGCGGAGATTTAAGCAAGCGTGCCTAAATAGGGGCTTTATGAAAATAACCTTTTTACCCTGGATGATCCTTCTCTTTTTCACACATAAACACATACAAACATAATCACACAGCAGCTGAGCAGAGCGCAACCCTCACAACTGTCGAAAGCATTCGGGGCAGCTACACCAGTGACGTCAGTTCTCCAAATAAAACGCTGCCTTAGTCGTCAAACTCCTCTGAGTCTTTTGTTTTGAAAAGATCATGTAACTCAAGAAAGTGTAGAAAAATAGAAACATCAAAATAAACCGCTTGATTCCAGATATTTACGGCTCAGCACACAAACACAAGGGGATTTCCTCTACTTTCCACCTGTTGAGGAAACGGAGTGTTTTGGAAATTTACCAGAATAAGTATCTGTGGTAAAACTCCAGGAATCTAACTGACAATTGATCACTTTTTTTTGCTTCTGTTTGAGCTGACAACAAACTTTAATGACACAAAAACAATTTCAACCTCGAAACACAACCATGCGCAAGCTGCTGATTTAATTTTCAGCTTGAAACATGATTGCTGCAATTATCGGTTGTGCCTGAGCCTGTTTCAAAAGAACAAGCAGTCTTAAGAAACAAGCCCTAAGGCATTCCAACAATATAAACACTTTTTTAGAAAGAGAGGAAAGAAACACTTTCCTCAAACATAACAGATGACTGTGATAGCACCTCGTGGAAAACTAACTTTCATCACTTTTGAACTGAAGGATTTCTTGTGCAACATAAATAAAACATATGTTGGCATATTAGGGGGTTAGTCTATGGAGATGGACTTTGGATTTCTTTGGGTTAGAGGTGCACCAATTTTCTAGCTGATCACAGATTCCCGATCTTTAAAAAGCAGATACCAATTGTTTTGTATGAAAAATTAGCAATCTAATATTAATGGACTTTGGATTGCTTTGGGTTAGGGATCAATGATTACTGATCTTGAAAAAGCCGATGCCAACTTTTCTTAGTATGAAACGTTGTTAAGTATACCAACAAAGTTGCTGAGTTGACAGCCACGGGGTGACTATTGCAAACATGCCGCCGGCCTGTCAATCGACCTCTCTCACTGGACAGTAGAAGAGGACAGGTTGATTTTTAGTCCTTTGCTGAGGTAGATAAGATCAGGGGATAAGATTGGGTTCACACGTACGTATCGTTTGATCTCCCAAAATTAAGGAAATTGATTTGTTGATAACTATATATATGGTGACGTTTCAAGCATTAAAAGCTTGTTTCAGGTATTCCAATGCCATCTCAATTAGACTCACGTTCAAGCGTTGAATAGGCCATTCATGAACCTTAGCTTTATTTTACTATTTCTACCACCATTCAGTTGCTGGACTTTCGATTACAGCCACGTTGCCTAAAAGCCAAGACACACCCCTTGCATCCGACTCTTCACACTCCGATCTGATTTTTTCCTAACGTACAGGCTATGATTCGATGGCCCCTTTATGGAACACCGGACTTGGGAGATTGAGTATTTACGAGAGAGTACAGTACGTACCAGATATCCTGCCAGCATAAACACAAACCGGTCCATCGGTGGCTGCTCATACAAGATTGATGTTTCACTCATTTTTTCTTAGCTCCTACCATGGCTCACTACATTACTTTTATTGCTAGTGAAAGATTTTTAGTTTGTATTTTCCCCCAAAGCGGATCTGCTATACTGTGTTACCATGTCTCACTTCCTGTCATACTCCTGACAATTGCTGCATAGTCCAGAGACGAGGTCGCAGGGAATCAGTAGCAGTCTGTGACACCCAGTGTTGTAATTCCTGTGTATATCATCCGATTCAATTTTCTGTCAGATAGGATGCCAAATCGGATCAATTGTCTTGATGTCCTTAATCCAACTGCACTTAAGCATAAGGTCAAAATCTGCAGAATTCATTGTTTCATCAATTACTGCATGTTGTCAGGGTTCTCAACAAGCAAAGCAGCCCCAGACCATCAAACTACCGTCATGTTTGATGGTAGGTATCCTATTTTCCTGAAATGCTGTTCTAATTTAATTCCAGGTGTAAAAGTTCACACACCCTTAAGAAAATTCAGTCTACATATTTTCCCGAAAGTCTTGGGAATCATTATGACTTTTTTTTTTTTTTTTGGCAAATGTGAGACAGGTTTTTGTTTTCTATGTCAACAGTTCTTCTGGCCTTGGATCTCTCCCTTTTGCCCAGTCTCTTTCTTTTAGTGAACTCTGAACTTAACGGAGGAAATTAGGATTAAATGTTGTTCTGGGTTCTTTAGTGACTTCATATAAACGAGTTGTCGAAATATGAGGTAATTTTGGTAGGCCAACCACTCCTTGATGGGTTTATAACTGTTCCAGGTTTTCCTCTTTGTGGATAACAGGTTTCATTGTGGTTTGATGGAGTCCTAAAGCCTAAAGACCTTTACATACTCCAAAAGAAGGTAACATTTCTTCTCTCTTAGGGAAGCAAGAGAATTAATCTGTCATCTTTTTCATGCAGCCCTGGTTTAGTGAGTTCTCACAGCTTGTTCTTGGCACATTCTTTGGGTCAAACTTTCTCACATGGTGTCCAGAAACTATTGTGTGGTTGGTCAGAAGACTGAAATGTGTGATTTATTTGGGGAAGTGGAAATATTTTCATGTTGTCAAGTTTTGTCTTGTAAATCCAGCCCAGGTGATCTGCACTTATCCTTCTCTTGAAGTGTGAAAAGTCCTATCTCTACCAATTTTTGTTCTCATTCTTTCCACTAAATCTATCAATCTTTGCAGAGTATGTGCAGGTCCGTTAGAAATAGCTTGTAACTATTTCAATCCAGAAAAAATATCAATATAAATGTCCACAAAACTTTTTTGATATTAACAAAATACAGTTTTGCACAAGTGGAGTTTCCGTTAAGTAAGAGTTGCAATTAAAATCACAAGAAAATAAGTTTGCTCTCGCAGTAGGTCATTAAGAGTCATGGCAACAATGGATATGAACACTTACATGGTATATATTCATATTTCAGCCACAGCTAGTGCTTTTTTCAAAATTGATGCGTTTCCCTTGAGCAAATTTATTTCCATAATTACAATTTGCACAATTAAATGTAGTTTTTGTTTTTTTGCCAGTTTTATGTTGTCAGATGAGTTCTATGAAACTGATTCATTGATTCTATGTTTGACAATAATGAAGCCTGGGTGTTACTAGTAAAATGTAAAAATTGTGGTTAATCAGTTATGTCTCATAAATGTTTAACAAAAAGAAGAAATTTAAACACAAATGCTCAGAATTACATTGGGCCACTAGCCTAGATAACGCCAGATCAGATGTAATGTCTGCACAAAGTATGAACCCGATGTCTCTGGGACACTGGATTCATAGTTTGCATGCATGAGTAGAGTTGTCAGGCAAGCCCTGCCAAGCCCACATACCTGAGCAGAGGTGCTAAACTGTACTATCTAGTTGTGCAATGCCGTTTAGCAGTCACATAAAACAAACAACACTTGCTCAGGTCTTTTTTAACACTGCTGTGTTTGTGTTCCCCATTTAAACTGGAATGATTTCATAACTATTAAATATAGAAGACTATCCGTGGAAAATATTTAATTTGCAAGTGGTGAGCCTTTTAACAATGAACATGTTTTGTGAGAAAAGTGATGTGAGGCGTAGTATGCAAAGTGTGCACAAGGGGATTTGTGTGACATGATCCACATCTCCTACATCTGCTCACAAAGACCTCTTTATCTCACTGAGGCACATGTGATCCCCACATGGGGGCTCCCACCATCCTGAAAAGACCACACACACACAGATGCAAAACGCACACATATGTACTTACAACGTGACAAACACTCAATCACTTTCACCATCATGTAAGCACACAGTCACATGATATATACATGAGTCGCCCATGCTTCCCCCTCTTAGCTCCTGTGTCTCTTTCTTAAGTCCACGCTCCAAAGGCAACGTCTGCTTGTCTGTGATCATGCACTTCCTGGAAAGACCAGGCGCCACAGCAGCAAAGCACACACAGACATTACAGCTTTTAATAACATCATTAAATATTACACTGAGTAAGCATGCTTAAAAAATTTTCCTTAGGTTTCCATATGTTGGACACCTCACCGAAATCGTACATTTACACTTAATATGTTGGCTAAATGCCTGTAGAAATAAATGTGAGACTTTCAGTGGCTAGCTTTGTTTTTTTAATAGTCTGCTTGAGTGAAGTACTTATAAATATTCGGCTTCTTGCTTTCTACTTATCTGTCTGAGTGATCCGAGGTTTGAGCGAGACATTCTCATGAAGGATTTAAGGTGACATTTAAGCAAGAGTCAGGCTAATAACTACTGAGTCAAGCTAACTTATAGAAAAGGAAGCAATCACCAAGAGTAGAGACTATCCAATCAAAAATCAAGCTAACATTTAATTAAGAGGTCATGCTTCTTCAGTATCAAGCTAGCTTGCAACTACAGTCATCTCATGCTAACAGGTACTCAAAATAAAGCTAATAGCAACAAATCAAGCTAACAGATAATCCAAGTAACACCAACAGCTCCTCAAAGTTAAACTTGATTCAGTCATGCTAACAGCTTCTCAGATCAAAGCTAATAGCTACAAGTCAAGCTAACAGTACAGTACAGAGTTTGAACAACTAAAATAGGGAGGTATAAACATTTTCTGGATGGGGTCTAGATATTTGCAGATTCTAGTTATTCACTGGTAGTTCTACTGTGAGTATGGGGATCCACTGTAAACCCAAGTAAACGCTAAGCTCCACAGAGTCAGACTAGCAGTTCCTAAGAATGCAAGCAACAGTAAAACATCAGGAATAAAGCCAATCAAACAACAAATCTAATCAAAGATCAAACCTTGCTAATAACTAGAGCTTTTCAGAGCTAATTAAGTCAAACTGAAAGCAAGTCAGAGTTAAAGTGACATCAAATATGAGTCAGGCTAACAGATCATTTAAATTGAGCTATTCATAATCAGACTAAAAGATATTCAGAGCCATGCTAACAGTTTTTCAGAGTAGTCGCCATGTGATACAATCAAAACTGAAAGAACTCCTTGAAATTCGTCTGAAGACTATTTTTAAACTTCATTCATTTTAGCTGAGATGTGAAAACTTTACATCCTAACTTACAGATCTTCCTATGAAATGTTATACAGAGGCTGCAAATCTATTTGTACTGCAATGGAAAGACTCTTCCGATCACCTTGTAATCACAGCTGTAATCCCCTTCCACAGGAATCCGTGAGCAGCCTGTCTCCTGAACGCTTGAGACATTCGCCTACTTTATGCTAATACCGCATTTGATCCTTCTGAGGTCGCCTTTACTCGAGGTGTGAGCGAGCATGAGCTCAACACGCCTGTGTTTGTGTGCGTAAATGTGTCCTTGACCAGCTGCGCAGGGCAGAGGAAATGAGGCGGAACTCAATCTGGTCCACACCTGTCTCCTAAGGGAGGAGCCTGGAGGGGCCCCAAAACACACACACACACACACACACACACACACTTTCTTAAGTGCACTGTTCACGTTCTGTATGTGCAGATAGATTATGCATGCAGTCGTCAGCTTAGAAGCTTGGATCTATTAATAAATGCACGCAGGCAGTTTTATGTTCCTGCATGCTTCATGAGAGAGCGATGCATTGATGTGCATGTGTGCCGGTGCTGTATGATGGAGTGAGAGGAAGGAAGAGATGCTAAGAAAGAGACGTGCATTAAATATAGAGGAAGAAAGGATGAAAGAGAGACGAGGGGGGAATCTTCTTTTGGACAAAGAGGGAAGAGGAAAGGGGATGAGGTGGAGGAGCGAAGATGAAGAGATCGAGGATGACAGTCACAGACACACAAGGACAGAGAGACAGAGAGAGAGAGATTGAATTAGTAAGGGAGGGGGAGGAGGGGGGTTACTCTGGGACGCACGAACTCGGTGACATGACACAGATGCAGTGTGCTACTGAGAGGAAGAGGGGAGGGTTGGGAGAGCTTATGGATTCTACTGCTCAGCTATATTCTGCTGCAAGAGAGGAGGATGATCGAGTCACACTGCGAGCACTGCATTTAAAAAACTCAATGTGACACACCGACAGATTATATTTAGCTTAAAGCAGACAGACTGGTAGGTTTAATAATCATCATCCTGATGGGTTGGCTATTAAGCAGATTATTTGCCAGACCTAAACGCCAGAAATTCAAATCTATATACTTCAAACTCAAAGGCAGAGAGCATGGCTACATTTTTTTTTTTTTTTTATTGCAAAGTCCTCCAGATGCAGCTACTTTCAGGAAATATTTACGATGATGTAAACCAGTGAGCGAAGCTCAGATTTCAGAGGAGATATTTACGAGTCTTCCTGACATTTAAACCGATAAGCCTATCAGGTGATGATAGAAGCACCGATTATTTTCTAACAATGCCACCTGGCAGACATGCTCAGTAGGCACCAGACAGAAAGCGAACTGTCTATCATTTAAGGTGATACACTATAAGAAATGGTCAACACTAAAGTTTAACTTGACCTCGATAAATTGTGCCGTTCATTATCCACAGCTGCACCCACTGTGCGAGAGGAGTGTAGTTTTAAATTTAAGTACATTAAAATATGGTGGTAAAAAATTTTAAGCTTAAAAGAGTGACTTTTGTCATTTGCATAGAAGTTATTATATATCTTTTTACAAAAAAGTCATGAATGTAAGGATTGAATAAGTAATTAAAAACCCCACAAAGATTTTTGTCAGATTGTGTTTTGGGTGTCATGGTTGCTAGGTAACAGGACAGACGCCAAGGTAACAGTGCGAATAAAACTAAAGACTAGATCGCCCAATTTCATAGTCACTAACTTTGCGGTCAAAAAAAGGTGACATCCTTTACACAAGGTTAGAATTATTTCACTGTACGGTAGGAAGACCCTAACCATGATAAATGTTCTCATTTCCAATGTTTAGTAGCTTCCAATGTTATATGCGTATGTAAAATTTAAAGAATTAAAAAACAGAGAGAGCATTTTGCAGCTAAAACTCTCTCAATTAGGAGCCTCTGCTCCTGACCTGGTGCATCTCTAGTATTGGAAAAATTTACAAGTGAGTTTTAAATCACAGCCCCCGGAAAACTCCACACACTCCCATACAGATTGGATCATGAAGACGACCAGGCAATTACAATCGCAAAGCTGCCTCATGGTTTTTGATCAAGCATTAAAACAAAAGCAGTGGCACAACAAACCAACATTCGTCAACATTTTTCAGTCAGGATTCAACTTGATTCAGTCATAATGACAGTAATAGAAAAACATATATGGACAGAATGTGCCCATCGTCTCCAGCGTCTGTCTCTTTACTGGATGGTAATTACAGAGACGGGGGGTCACAATTTGACAGTGATGTTTAAAAACGTCCTAACATTTTCATGCAAAGCAGATTCTGCACTCTTTGCAGCGTATAGAAAGTGACATATAGCATCTCCGCTACTCAATAACACATACACCCACGCAGACAATTCATGCACATGATTTCATTTCCAAGTCCCATGCAGAACACTGTGCTTCCACCCACACACACGCACGCACGGACACACACACATATCTATTTTTCTTCCACAACAGAATGCCAGAAAACATACATCTATGCACATGGAGGCAGGGTATCAGCCCCCCCACCCCTCCTCCAACCCCAGATTCATTTCATCACCAGGCCGTACACCTGCCAGCCCCACAGCAAGGTCGCACACCTCAATTACCCCGCACACGCTTGCACTCGCATAAACACAGAGCCAGGCTGGGGAGATAAGAGAGGAGGGGACGAGAGCAGATTTCATGCTACCCTGAGCACTGGCTAGCATGAACCGGTGTTTCTGACATTTTATTTATGATGTGCAGTGTTCTGTACCTGCCCTGTCTTCCCCTTCTTTATCTCCCTGTCTAAGTGTGTCCCTGCTTCAGACGACCACATAAATTGCTTTTATCAACCAGCCATGTGAGAACTAAGAGATTATAGCCCGTGAAGCGCACACTGCACACGGAGAAATAGATTTAAGTGTGAATAATACAGCAAGCGCCTTTTAATGTTAGATGATTATACTTTTAATCCTGTTTTAAAATTAGACGCTGTGTCTTTCCATCAGCTGCCTGCAGCAGTGTATTATGAAAGGTAACAATCATCATCTTAACATAACAGAGCCTTTAAAGCAGGCTCCAACTTGAACGCTAATGCATCTGACAAACTCAATCATGAAACCCAGCCATATTAATGCAGTGCTGGTAAATACAATCCCTGTATTTGCAGTTATACTGCTGCTCAGCCGTGCAACCATGGGAAGCAGCCAGCTGTGTTTGCACTGTGAGCTAACATAGCTGCCATATGGCAACAGAGTACAGGACATCGAGCTCCTGGAAACTGCAAACAGTCTGCGCTCTGGCAGTGTGAAGAGCTCTGGTTGTGTTGGACACTTCTGAGGGGATTTTTTTTTTTGTTTTTTGCTTTTTTGCAGGGGGATGTTGGAAGACTCCAGTTTGAAAACCACCTACATGTTGGAATGTGGCTGTGAATGTAGGAGGGTGTGATTTCTTTGCTGTTATATTTAAAAACGGATCGTTGTGGATTTTGTTTAAAGCGAGGCTCTGTTAAGTTGTTATCCTAGTGTTATGTTTTGTAAAGCAATTTGAAATGCATTGTTGATGAAATATATTATAAATAAACTTGTCTTGACCTTATTGTGCATTCACACCAATCAAACATTTGCATTTGCCTAGAAAGTTTGGTTCCTTTGGGAGAGGTGTGAATGCTCAATCGAACTATGATCTGGACCAAAAAGCAAATTCTGATCTGTAGTGCATGGCATTCTGGGTAAATACAACCAAAGCTAACATGTGTGTCTAGTACTTTTGCTTGAAATGGCTTCTGGTATTTTACCAAAGACAAAAACAAAATTCTACAACCGCTAAAATCTGACGCTACTAAATTGTCCAGGAACAAAAAAAAGTGTTTTGTGTGGATGCATGTCAGCTGTTCATTAAAGGTACAACAACATACTTCATTTTGAGTTTGTGTCACATATAAATCATTTTACTTTTTGGATTCTGAACCTAACTACACAATACCCACTAGAGTTGTTACTCAACAGTCAGGGAAAATCACCTGAACTGTGTAGAGTCGCACTAAAACAAGCAGCACTTCTAGGTGTTGTCTATGAAGACAAAATACAGTTATCAAGTGCCAGCATTTAGATAAAAATATTTTAACTACCAATAAGCTTTCACCCCTCTTCAAAAGTCCTTCAAAAGCAGAAGCGGTTCGTCAGACAGAACCTGAGTATTCCAGTTCACTAGTGTTATTTCTGTTGGGTTTTTAGGGCTTTACTGATTAAATTGGGGTGGTTGCAAAGTCAGAGGCAAAAAGGTGAGAGAAAACACACCCAGAGAAGCTTGTAATTCAATATATCAGTGATAAAAATCTTGAGGGAGTAATTCAGGCTGTTTGATTGACCTCCTCTATCGACCAACCACGCCCAATATACAGTCATACAGACAATCCTCACAAGCAAAAACACTAATAAAGATTGATAGCTAATTCTCCAAATTTAAAGCTGTCTGATTGCAGCATGTGTATGAAACAATGCGGAAAGGAAGTTTAATTCCTCCAAGGCCATGACTTTCAGATTGTTACAAGTTTAAGATGGGAGAAATGGGGATAAAAGGCAGGAAAAGGGGCAGACAAAGGAGAGACGACTGTGAACAGATAGGGGGTAGGATGCAGTGCGGAGGGAAGGTGAGGGAGGGCACAGGCACACCAAGGAGGGATGAAGGACTTCTCGACACAGATCGTGTTACATGTCTAGGGACAAACATACCCACTCAGACCCATAAAGGCCTGAGTGTACCCACTGGCCTCCAGACACAATCACCCAGAGAGACACAGCTATATCCTCGTAAAAACACACCCAGACAGACTTACTGTTTTATAAGAAAAAGAGGCACATTTAGGCTGCAGAGAAGACTGAAAAACAAGGCTAAAAATGTCCAAACCCCACAGCAGAATTATGCCCAATGTAACGTTTGACCCATACATGAAGAAGAACTGGAGCGAAAAGCGTTACTGGACATATAAAAGCAGAGCTATCATAGCTGTTACACAACGCAGAAGGGTCAGAGTTCAGTGTGGAACTGGGTTAGAGGGAGGAGTGATGCAAGACTCAGGAGTGTATCAGAGGAAGAGCATAAAAGAAAGGGAGAAGAAGCATTAAAACAATAAAATCCTTGCAATTTAAGATGCACATGCACAAACCTGAAAGGTGCTGACCTATTACTCTTCGGTATTAAACATGCGTTTCCATAGAAACACAATCCGGTTAATGCATAACTGTTAGCCACCTGATCAATGGCGGTGACTGTGGGGTTACTAATAGGTCGTGGCTGATTTGTGCATGGCTGTTTCGCATGCATCATTTAAGAAAATGTCAATGAGCACTAACCTGATTACAGAAGTAGAGCAGGTCCAGGGTATAAATTGTCGTATATAAGTGGTTCCACTAACCATTCGATATTAGGCTTTTATACACAGTGAGAATGTCTAGATCCTGCAGACACCACATCTACTGGTGAGAACTTTTACACTCAGCTTCCCACATATTCCACTACAAACTCAGTTGCAGACACAAGAACGCTTACGTGCACACACATACACACACAATGGGAATCTTTGGGTTGGAGAAACGTCACTCATAAACAAATAAAGGCAAAGCAAAAGAGGGCACAATAAAACCAGAAACCTTCAAAGAGGCGGTGAGGGTTTGCTGGATGCAATTACAAAGCAGAGTAAAAACAGTCGTGTCTCTGCGTCATTATGGGAGTCTGTTCTGTGTGCTACCCCTACAGATTCTGTTTGTTGTGGTATATATTTCTTGTGCTTCGTTTGCCAGGAGCAAAAACAAAAAAAGGAGCAACAAAGACAGAAATTAAAAATGACAGAAGTAAACTCATATCTGTTATCATATTTTACTACAATTTAATGTTACAAAGTTGGATCTTTTCATTCCTCTCTTCTTCTATCAGGACTTACAAAGAAATATGTATTCTTGACTACAGCGTTGATATTTCAACCTTTCTGCAACTTCTAACAGGCTTTATGCAAGAAATGCCCTAAAACTACACACAAGCCTTCTGATGACTAAAAATCAGCCATAAAAATTGGATGTGCGTGCAGACACACCATTGTAACCATCGTTTATGGGCTGGCACAGAGGCTAATCACACAATATCAGATCATAAAGCTGTTTGAGAGTGTGATGAATTTATATAATCTGTCCAATGGAGACACACCTTTCCTAACTGAAGCTGTAGTTACATCATTTACCAGTTTATTATGTAACAAGCCAGCTATTCTGTAGAGTTGTTCAAAAGTTTCATTAAACATTGTATGGCCTATACTGTATTTGCAGTATAGAGTCTACTAGGTGACAAATGGTTCAGTGAAAATACTTCATGTAAGTGAAAACAGACTATTTCACCAGCCTGAGCCAAACAAGCATGCTTATAGAAACAGTGGCATTCTAACATTAACAAGTAAATGTAGTTAGCATTAGCGAGTTAAATATTTTACATGTCAGCACGATAACATCAGTTTATTAAGAAAAGTTTGTTGCATAGCCTGTTATTACATTATCGCACATATTTTGCAGGGTTCAGTATTTGCGTGGTAACAGCTACATTTAAATACTAATTCTAATATTAGAGTGCAGTTAGGCTTAGCATGCTCAAGTTTTCAATGCATTAGCATGGAAACATTACTGAAATGCTTTAATTAATGCTTATATTTCTAATTTAGGCATGCTAATTCTAATGTTGGATTATGGTTAATGTGCTTAACTTTCCATGCCATTAGCATAGTTTTATGTATCAACATTTTAACTGCTACAAAAGTTTTTCAAGCTCTTGATAAATTTTCATGGTGTTAGCATGGTAACATTCCTGGTAAGACTTACTTACAGATTAACCGCAGCATTTAATGTTTAAATGCTAATATTGACTACTAAGATTAGCATGCTAATACTAAAGTGTGTATACAAATAATACCAAGTAGCTAAAGCTATTTTTAGGAACTGCATTGCATGATAACCTTAACATTAAGGTGCTGTTAGTATTAGCATGCTAACAGCTAACATTTTAGATGTATCTCTCTGACAGCACACTTGAAGGTCATACATAGGGCTCAGTAGAGCAGCCCAACCATGGTACTTGTGGGGCCACAGTCAATAGTCAATAGCTACAATCTGCAAATATTTGAGCTCCCCCTCTAAAAACACTTAAAACTACCTATTTTAATAGTTCAAACAACAAATATACCTTGATATGCACAGCAGAAGCTAGCATCTACAGACTTTCTCATCTCCGCTCTTTGAGGTACAGCTAGTCAGCACTAAAGAAAATTAACGGCGCTCCTGGATTGGCTGATTTGCAAACGACAGACGATAGCATGTCCAGTATCATTGTGCTTAGATATTTCAGTTTCACAAGTTGCATTTTCTAATGAATACAGACATTTAGTAGTTTGGTTGCTCATATTATGTGGTTAGTATTAGCATATTTTCAGAGCTAGCAAGTAAACGCTATGAATAAAGATTAGGAGAATGTTGTAAAAGAAAGCATAATAAAACGCATATCACTACAGTGAACATTACAATGGAAATGTGTAAAGGATAAAATCAGATCCTTCATGCATTCTACAATGAATTTTAGCAAAAATAGATCCTGCTAACTTATTTCAGCAACAAAATCACTTCAGGTTTAGCTAGCTTTCAAGTGAATCCAGCTGGCCTTTATTTCTTCAGTATAGCCTATCTGACTGTAGCCTATCTGGTGCACAGTTTTGAAGCTGTACCTAAATACGAAGGCACCTGCTAAACCATATCTGCTTCTTAGAACTAAATATGGTGAACATGGTAAAACGAGTGAGAGAACCAGTGGACACTTTAAACACAGCTTGAGCTGACTGGAAGCCATTAACTTGAATCAACAAGCCATATATTTCCTCCATCACACAAAGAAGCCACATGCTCTCTCAGCATATTACCTCTGCCACTGTGTGCATGCAGTCAGCCTCTCAGTATGGCTATTTTTATTTCATGCTCCTACACATCACTTCATCTCCAGTATTTTTCCCCCTTCTTCCACTCTACCTTCTCTAGTAGTTCATAGATATGCCTGGCTTTTCCTTCCTCTGTCTTTAATCACATTTCTGTTTGGTTCCTTTGTCTTTCTCTCTCCCAGCTAATCATACACAGCTACCTACAGATGATAGCCTCTCTGTGCAAGATAATGGCTCCAAGGCCAAAACTAATCTCCTTAAGCCCTTTGACCCTACATAATTTAATTAGCCACCCCAGCCTTTTCATTTCTTTGAGTGAGAAATCAGTGCAGTCGTTGATAAAGCAACAGAGGAGAATGTTTAAAGAAGAACACAAGGTGAAAGTCAGATTAGAAACAGAGGCCAGATCCTAAAGGAACTGGCACCAATTAATGATTAGTCTTCAACAAAGGATTATATTGCAAAGAAAATGAGTTGTGTATGTATGCACATATATATATATACTTATCTGCTCAAGATTTAGATTTCGTCAGTCATATTACTTCACCTAAACAGATTTGTTCATCAGTTAAATTATCAAAGAGCCATTTCTTTACACAAGCTTGTCTCAATATTAGTTGGACACGATCTGTTATTAGCCAAGCTCCAGACACAACCGAGCCACGGCGCCAGCCACCCAGCCGTCCTCCCCTCACCTCTACCCCTGAACCTCCTCTCCTCTTCTTTCCTGCCTGTCTGCTGCGCTCCCTCCCTGTTTTTGAAAGGCAAAGCAACTCACCCATCCCCCCTTCTTCTCCCCTCTCTCTCTCTTTTTTGGCTTTTCTTTTTCTTCCCAAGGCAGGACGCTCAATCACCCTCCTCCTCCTGCTCATACCCCATTCCAATGAATGCACAATCTCCCCCTTCAGCTGTTTTGGGTGAGGGGGACTGCCCCAGGGCTGAGTAGGGGTAGAGAGGAGTGCAGCACACATGCACAGACAATTTCAATCACCAAAACCACACTACCCTGCTAGCATGTGTGTTTGTGCACATCTGCAGAGAAGCAGGGGGGCATGGTGACTGACAGTTAAGGGGGTGAGGGGAGTCATCCTAATGGCGCTCTGTGCAGGAAATGGCTTGTTGTCGAGCTTCAGAATCAACTGTCATCAGATGCCGCATGTCCATATTTATTCCTGCACTGGCGAGGCACACATTCTCTTACAGTTCGCAGGGTCAGCCCCTCCCCCAACTAATGACTATGCAAAATTGCTGCCTAGAGAGAAAAAAATATAGCCATTAAAGACTTTCTGTGATCTCTCCCATCACATTATACATTCAATTACAGCATAGTTTTTAACCAAAGGCTTATTTCTTTTCACGTTTTCTGCACACCGTTGTTAGTTTTCTGATAACTTTTCACACAAGGTTCGGTCTTAACATTCATGGTGATGACAGTTTGATCTCTGCACATATCAATTTAATGTATGATCGTGCTGAACAACTATCTGTCAATCATGGATTTGTCATTTTACACTCCTGTCCAGTAGGTGGCGATAACACAGAGGGCTGTAGCTGTTTTTTTTTTTTTTTTTTGAAGTTCCTCAGATTTTCTTACTCTACTTTTGGACATTGTCTTGATTTTATTTGTCTGTTGCGTCTTTAGTACCACGTCTTGAGTTGCAGTTCTTCACCCATAACTCATCGGCGTATTCATTCAAGACGTTTACAAGAGTTGAAGTACTCAAACATAAGAAACGTTTAGACACCCACAAACTTGTACAGATCACTAAAGTACATCACATCCATCTTGGAGTTGAGCAGAAGGAATAATGTGGTTTCTGAGATCTAATCCAATTGGAGCCATTATTTAACCTCTAGTTTGTTTCACTTCAGCACAGATTGGTTAGGCTTAGGTTGTAAATTCCTTGGTTAGGGAATAGAAAATTAATTTTGTTTTAAATATACGGAAAACAAAATTTTCAAATCTGGAAACAAGAGCTAGCTGCTTTACCAACAATCTTTCAAGCAAATCACTGACATCTTAGGAAAATTGATAATAGATTCATTTAGTTCTTATTCAGTTATTCATCATCTAGAAGAAATATTGAGTCTTTTTAACCACATCACCAAAAAATGTGGCCTGCATGTGTCCAGAAGTGAGGAAAAATGGGAGAATGGAAAAGAAACAATAAATTCAGAAACAGTTATATGATAAAAGTCGGTGAATTAATAAAGGTAAGTTTAAATTGATTGATTTTCAACATTTTTAAGTTGACTATAACCATTTTTATTGTTACATAGAAATGGAGAGGATACACATTGACGTTAGCATGATCACTTACGCTAACTGTTCTCTATATGGTAACACAAGTCAACAGGTTTGGTCTTAACCTCAGATAGTTTGGATGACCAGGTGTTGAGCAAAAGTGAGATTTTTTGAAGATTTCGTAAAAGGAACCATATATGGGGATAAAGTACTGGCTCTACATATTGGATCCAAACTTGAGTGTTGGGCTTCACTTGATTAATCCTAGCAGATTTTCACCCACATTTGCATGTTGTTTAAAAGGCAAAGTCATGACTGTGATTTGGACCCATTTTCTCTCTATTATACCACATACTTTGCTCATTCAATGAAACATGTCTTTCAAGAATAAATCTTGTTTAACCTGACATTTACTTGCTTTTGTAGTGCCCACAACAAAAACAACAAACTGAACTTTTACAAAGATTTAACTTGCTGTTTCTAGTACCTTGAGGATATTCTTGACAACCCTTAGAGAGGAGAAGTAAAACACAGAATCAGAAACGAAAGGCCCAATCAAATCAAACCAAGCACGGACAACTAGCCACATTTTGCTAACAAGAAACATTTTTCCCTTTTAAGTCAATCCACTTGGGCTGTGGAGTGATGCAAATTGAGCAAACCAGGCAGACATCTAAGTCAGCTGCTACCAGTCTTAGAGAGGCCTGTAGACCGGAAGAAAAACTGCTTTACTGAGATTCTCAAGAACTGAGAGTCAAACGATCCAGTCTGGTTTACTGAGACACAACAACTAGATCCAGACCAAAGTAAGGGACTCCTGCTACTTCAGTTAAGTGATTTTGAGCAGAAAATCACCACTTCCAAAGATCTTGGAAACGTTAAACCCTTAATTTTGCTGAAATTAGGACTTGAAACCCTTTCTGTAAACTCCAAAGAGAGATTAAGAACACCTTGATAAGTCCTTATATTTTCATTTTCATATTAGAGAAATTGTTGGTTTTGAAATTAGCATTTTAATTTTCATACATCAAACAGGATAATTTTTTGATAAATATCCAGAACCACCTCGCAGGTAAAGTTATCGTTCAAAATAAAATTTTGATAGATTATCTCGCTATTTATGTATATTAATTATAATTTAAGATAGCCTATCTGATGAGCTTCACTGCATTCTATCATTTATTATCTTCATTTTGTCTCCTACAATTTTTTATAATTTTTTTAAGCCAAGAGTTCAGTAAAAAAGATTAATGCAGCATTCTTTCTGCATGGCTTCTGTAAAACTGCATTTTCCTAATTGGGCAAGGATTGTCAGACTGAGAGCACAACTATGATGTATCCCAGTCCACAGAAGGTGACCCTGGCTGAACCACGCCTGGCCTGAAAACTACTGGATCAGCCCAGCTGGACAGGAAGTGGAGGAGAAGCAAACCAGAAACAAAAAAAACAAAAGATTTTTTTTATTTTAAAATCGAACAGATAAGATATTCTTCTACTGAGAATAAAGTAATGTAGAGAAAGAGCAGGAAGTGTCCTAAAGGGGAAGGGAAATATGCAATGTGTTGGTGGAGAGCTTGTGAGTACGGAAGGGATCGGTTTACAGTAGTGCGTGTGAAATGTCTTTCTAGTAGCGCTATTATTCCAGGAAGGTTTGCGTCGGGCTTAATTAGGACAGGGACGTGCATGCTCAGTCCTACGACGACGTCAGGCGACGTTGGCTGCAGGCAGACGCCGGCACAAGTGTTGAGTTTCTCACACACTCGCTGGCAGAGGGAGGAGGAGCATGCAAACACACAAACGCATCGAGCCGGGTCCTGGGAGCCCTTTAATGTTTTCTGTAGCGCACACACGAATTTACAGAGCTGCTGCTGACCACATGCAGGACCCCTGGAAGCAGACCACAACTCACTCACTGCATGGAACAGGACACACTGTGTTTACCCTGGCTTTGTGTGTCTCGAGCGGCTTTTTATGAGACACTCAAGGTGGAAAAAGTCACAAGACCCACTTAGAAAGGGGAAAAAGTGATGTTCGAAGCAAGTGAGAAGAGTAAAAGATAAAAAATAAGAATGGAGTAAAAATGTTTCAGCTTGTATTTCTCAACAATAAGTGAAGTATTTGTTCTTATGTAAAGCACCGAGCGTCACTCAAGTAAACCATTACAGGATCACAGCCTTCACTAAACAGAACTGAGCTTTTCATGCTTTTCTAAAAGACAACCAACTTTGCATGTATTTCAGGGTGTCCCACACATGCAAAACTTTCAGGCAGCCCCGACAGATAAACATTCAAGCCTTTCCACAAAGACGCACACACACAGATACACACACACACATGTATACAGAGAGTCCCAGCTGGAGCAGACAAGCTCCCTTTGTGCTGCATTCCTCACGCCTTTCAGCCTGAGCTCCAGCCTTTAGCTTAGCTCCATCTGCACGCACACATTCACATTCACATACAGACCGGAGCAACTTTCTCCTGCTTTTGTCTGCAGAGTGGTAGCAGCCCAACAGCTGAGGCGGATAGGAAGCTTGTCTTACCGTGTCCAGGCTCAGGCTGGCGATCTGCAGGGGATGGGGAGGGGGATGGTGCCGGCTCGGTGGGGTAAAATCCCAATAATATTAGTAATAATGAAAATAATTATAATTAAAAAAAGAGATGAGGCTTGTTGGTTAGAGAGTCAGCCAGCTCAGCAGATTCCCACAACCTTCCCTTTCCTCTCCTCTCTCCTCTCCTCTCCCTGCCTGCCTGCCTGCCTGCCTGAGCTCCCAGCTTTGTGTGTGCCTTGTATTTTCCCTTTAAACAGCACGGGTCGCCTCCCCCCACCTCCTCGCTGCACACACTTGCGCACTGAGCCAGCACACAACGCTGCTCCTGAATATATGACACTGTTGTCACTAAATTTGCACCACTTTTGTTCCCCTCCTTTCATATGCTCTCCTTGTTCTTCAGCCTTTAAGGGTCTCAAGCAAGAAGGGGGGGATTTAAAAGTGAAAAAAAAAAAAAAAAGAATCAAACTGAAATCCTCTGAATTTCTTGTTCTCTCTGTTAAAAAATTAAGTGATTTTCGTTTTAGATCTCCCTCTTCCTCACCTCCTCTGTCTGTGTTTCTTCTTGCTCACCCTCTCTGTCTCTCTGTATTCTGTCTCGCCTTTTTTTCCCCACTCAGTAGTCAAACAAAGAAAGGAAAAGGAACAGAGCGAGCGCACACACGCGCACAAACACATATATATACAACACACATTTGCTTGCTCCTGCCGCCCCCCCACCCCCTTCTCACACATGCACAAGCTTGGAGCCCAACCCCCCAGCCTGCCTCCCTCTGATTCTTTCTCTAAACAGCACCTCCCCTCCTCCTCCATCCATCCATCCATCCCTCCCTCCCTCTCTCTCTCTCTCTCTCTCTTTCTGGCCTCGTTCTCATTCGTCTGACACCCCCCTCTCTCTTTACTCCCTCCCTCCGAGTGAAACAGATGGGATTGGAGAGCAAAAGGAGCCTCTGCGTTCGTTCTCCACCTCGATTTCTCTTCTTCTCCATTAGTGTGATGTAAGCCTGATGGAGAAACGCTTTGACCCAGAGTGTGATTGAGGAAAAATAATCAAATAAATGAAATCAATAGAAAACGCAGATAATCTTTAATGGGTGTGATAAAAGTCAGCGCCACGTCTTGCCTCGCAGATGTGGATTTATGACACAGACATCTTCACGCCCAACAGATGTGTGAAGTCGGTGATAAGGCTTCAGCATAAAAGAGGCGGCAAACATGTGGTGGGGTGAGAACAATGGCTTCCAAGCTCGGGACCCACATCTGGTCTCTCATTACCACTGAAGTCGCATGTCCTCCAGTTAGCCGGGCTCACAGGGTTCTGTCCAAACGGGAACGTTTATTTCTGAAATGGGTTGTCAATTTTAAAAAAACAAACAAACAAAAAAAAACAGTTCACATGGGAACGTTTTCATCCACACTGACACACAGAACGGACCAAATAAACTCCCCCAGACCTGCAGGTGGCGCTAAACATGGGGCATGGCACATGAAGCCTCCAAACAAAGTTAGCAGTAAACAAGAAGAAAACAAAAACAATGCTACAAAGCAGGTGTGAAAACTTCAGTATGGATTGATGATGCAGTTGAGTTTGTAAAACTAAAACTACAAGACAAACATGTAATCTGCCATTGTTGTTGTTATGAATGAAGTATTTGGGGTTATAGGTCAGGTTAGAAGTTGGACATATAAGTCAGTGCTTTCACCAAAGAGGCGGTTTTGTTGTTCACATCAAATTGCAAGAGCAAAGGTTTGACTGTGATCCCCTTTGAACAACATTCCCGTGTGGACAAGGCCAAAATCTCTTAACGGTTTAGCTCCAATTTTTGGGGTGGGGTTCAGTAAACATATCAGTAATATGTCTGTAACCACACGATGTCAGGTCACAAGGAGTTTGTGGGAAAATTATAAACATCTTTAATCTTTTTAGACCAAAGTTTCAAATCGCCGCCTGGATATTTTTTGCTTATTTGAATTGTACGCAGTTCTTTAAATGTTCTGTGAGTAAATATAGTTATTAATAATCCACTATTGGCTGGAAAGTGAAACGTCTCCCCTTTCAGAAACAGTTGGAATTTTTCAGATAGCGCAAAGCTTGGTGGAGTCACGGTACTGAAAATTTGGGTGCGTCGTCGCCGGTCCGTTTGGTCTGGAAAGGCCAACAAGCCAGTCTGACATTTGCCTCGTCTTTCTCCTCCATCAGCTGATTGCAAGTTTGCCAATGTAGTATCTAGGGTTGAAACGATTCCTTGAATCTTTAAAGAGTCTATATAGATGTTGATGCTGTGAGCAGGAAGAATCTTCGGTAGCAATCAGCCTTGTAACAAATCTGACATAAGACAATGTCTCATGACTGTCATGACGGACCAACAGCTCAATGTCCAGCAACATTCCACAGTAAGATGTCCTGGATGAGACCCCCTGTTGGTAGCAAGCACTAACTCACCTCATTTGCTTTTTGCTGTTCCTCTTTAAATTTGTAAGGTTGGAAAGACGTGCAGAGCAACCTTCTACTACAGCAGGCCTAAGGTTTCTGTTTATGGTGCTACGCTAATCACCTTTTTCACAACAGGTTTCCCAGGAGAGGCAGCGACCAACCCAACATGTTTCTCTTCTCATTCATTCACTTTTCAAAGCGTCGGGGTTCCCTCCCAAGAACCAAAAAGCCACGTTTTCAGGCAGAGCAGAGTTTGCTTGTTCCTGTCCTGGAACAATGAATGGATGAAAACATCCTGCTTTCTTTGCTAATGCAACACTTCCTTTAAAATGTACCTTCACTCTCTTTAGATAGATCCCACTTTGTTTGCTTCAGGCATAAAATCTAATGGGACTCTGATACGTCTTGAGGTGGACTAAAAAAAACAACCAAACACATAACTACCAGTTAATAACTACATGTCACAAATTTCATGACTGCATGAAATGCATGCGAAACAAAACACTCCCATTCAAAATGGGAGTCTGCTTTGTCTGCTCTAAAGATACAGCAGAGAAACAGAAACTCAAGTATTACCAAAACTATAAGGACTTCTGAGACAAACTGGATAATTTATCATCTGGGGAGGCGAAAGTCGCAAAATTGTGTCAAATTGTTCAAGTCGACCTAGAGAAGTATCAATGCTGAACCGGCGAGGTCTCACTGGCTTTATGTCGAGACAACACACTAGAGGTCTGAAACAGGACTGAAATAGTGCTCACCTTTATGTCCGACAACCTCTTTCAAAATCAGGTTAGCGCTTTGATTAGATTTAAGCTCCAAATTATTCATGCTAATTGAATTAATATAACTAGATGATTGCTATTCTGGCGTTTCTAGTTGTGGCTCTTTTTCCACTTCCTGAAATCATTTCCAAAGGTTTTCATTAGAGTTCAAGTTTATCAAAGTTGATTTGTCTCTAGGGTTAGGGTTAGGTAAGAACCCCATTCTTGTTGAAAGGCTGCTAAGCGTCTAGAGAAGTTCAAGTGAAAAATGTTGGTGAACGACGCTCTAGTCAGTGTCAGTCCACGCAACCTGGATAAAAGCATCCATATGCAGAGCAGAAACAGCAGAGCTGACTTCCACAGGACCTTCGCAATGTTTCTTCTGAGAAATCACAGTTTAACTGTGGAACTAAGGATTAGCCTTTCAGCACAATGTTACTTTGTGTGGAAGCTTTTCAAAATGACATTTAGAAACCCTGCATTTTAACAACCAACCATTTTATTCAGCTTAACTTTTACTCTGTGCTCTTTAAAGAATCCATTGGTGCAACCTGTACTGTAGAGAAAACTAAAGACGCTGTGCTCAGGATTTTAAAGTAACAAGAGGTGGAGGAAGCGGGGGGGGAGGGCAGAATGAGCTGCCGTGTTGCACAAAACTTTCTCATTTTTTCTCTGGAAGACGTTTCCTGCAGCTCATGTTCACAGCCTGGGATAGACCACTGGGTTTCCAACGACACACAAGCATGTCCTTCTGAGAGCGAGCCATGTGCAGGAAGATTGGATTCCACAGCCGGCGGAAAGGGTACAATCAGAAGCCCAGGAGGAAGGAAGTGGGGGGTGGGCATGGTGGGTGGAGGGTGATGGTATGGAAAATACAGCATACACGTTTAAAAAAAAAATAAAAAATACAGCTGCACACTTTTCAGAGCATAGCGGAGAGGAAAAATAAGCGTTTTTAGTGCGCTCTCCGACTCCTATGGACCGCTTGGCTGTCTGGCCTGTTTGCTCTATAAAGAAGCAAGGCACCAGAAGATAACTCCTGACTGCAGGACTAGATTGAAAACTCAATACCAAGACACGAACACTGAATGGTAAAGGTCCATGAGTTCAACAGCTGAGCAACAGAGGCTGAAAGCTTCTGTGCTCTGTAATAGTTTAATTTAATCTCCTGCTGGATCACTTAAAGCTGATGCAAGATGCAGGGCACTGAAAGCTGCAAATGTATCCGACCTTACCCTCTTAAGATGTTTTTAATCAGAATAAATATTTAATTTTAATAGATATTAAATTTATTTTGATTAAGAAGATCCTTAAGGTCAATAAACACTTTTCCATAAGTTATTAAGAATTCATTTCCAAAGCTTTGGAAGCTAAAATAGTTTTTGTCTGGTGAAAGAGTTGATCATTATTCAACAGTAAAAGAGTTATCTATAACTGCATACATTTTTGAGTAAGTTTAATATTTAATACCAGAGAAAGATCAAACAAGGAAATAACAAGAAATTAAAGGTTCCCAAGGTCACAGAATGCTACAATAAATCCATTAGTGACGCAACATGGTGCACCAATAACCCCAAGCACTAACAATGAGTCCAAGTCTGAGCAAACAGCTAACTTTATTCACAAGTAATCCAGTGCAAGATCCTCCACTTCATCACTAACTGATAGTAAATTATTATTTGCAATCAGCAATTCTTCAGCTGCTTTCTGTTACAGCACCGACCTAATCTGCACCTGTGTGACTCATTCTCTGCTCCAGTTTGGGTCACACAACACGCCGGCTGCCACGCATCAGATAACCTGAAGTTATGGTGACAAACTTATCCGCACATCACATGTTGGAGCTCTTGCACCTGCATTTCACCGCCCCTCTGACTGTTCTGGTTCATCCAGAACCCTGGTTCTGAATGAAAAGCTTCAGTTTTGTTTCTATTCAGCTGGAGAAAGTTGTGACACATCCATAACTTTCTCCTTTGGATGGGCCCATCCAAGCCCATCCAGTGCTTGGATGGGCTTGGAGTCCCCTGGTGACATTGTAATGTAGATCCGCGTATCATGTGTGTAGTTATGGTAGCTAATCTTACTTCTTGTTATACCTGAGTTAGTGAGAGAAAGTAGATACTAAACATCAGGGGCCCCAGAACTGAACCTTGGGGTACCCCACAAGAGATTTCTGTCTGCTCTAGTGAGAAGTTACCTATTGACACAAAGAAGTCCCTGTTCTGTTCTTTATGTACGATTCAAAGAAGTCAAGTACTGGACCAGGCAATCTGACTCAGCTCTCCAGAAATATTCAATAATGCACCATGGTCAACAGTGTCGAATGCTGCACTAAGGTCCAAAAGTAGATGGACTGTATGAAAGTAAATAACTCGCAGAATATATTCTCGAACGATTATTGGACTCCAATCAGTCCTTTATGATAAGAACGTTGCACAGATTGATATAGGTATATAATTGTGATATATTGTGCAGGGCTTAAAGTTTAGTATATATTTGCTCATCAGTTATCAAGATAACCAAAATTGTCCATTTCCGCTTCTCGAACACATATTCTATCCCCATCCCCACTTCCTGCAGGATAATGCAGCTTGTTGCAAAGCCTGAATCATCTCAAACCGCTTTCTTGAACTTGACAAGGAGTTCATATGGACCGAAGTCTCTGCAGACTATTCCCACCACTTCGATGAATCTGTGCCATGAATAATTAACGATAGTTCTGAAAAACAAAAACGCTGCAAACTCTGCACTGAGCAGAACGGTCCATTTGAGCAGAAAGGCAAATGTCCTCTGCATTTAACCCAACTTTTATTTAAACCCAGAACCACCTTCAGAATGTTTAACCATTAAGCCACGTCTCCTCAGGAATATGAAAATCACCAAAGGAAACCCTAACCTTACCTCACTGCAACGTCTTCGCTCCAAGAGAGGCTTGAACTCACCGCCTGACCTTATGGATTACTACTGAAGAGAGAACGCACGATGCGGCCAATAGTTAGTCTGTCAATATTTAATTTCTGCTGTATTGCCAGGAGCTCAGAGTGTACTGTAATTAATCATTGCAAAAGAACAAATGGATCGCCACGTAGTCATCAACTAAAAGGTATCAACAGTGTTGAACTCTGTGATGAAATTAAAGCAATTATTCTATTTCAATTTAGAAAGCAAATAACAGATTACAGCGTAAACTCTGCTGTGTGTTACAAGCCTTCAGTATAAAAATTACAAACAACGTTCATGTGATTTAAATAGCTTGTAGTCGCCGATATAGGAAGTTAAAAAAAAGTCTGAAACAATGGAGTAACAAGAGAAGAAATTAACCAGGAGGGAAGAAAGAAGACAGACCGGTCAATAAGGTGGCAAGTTACATAACTCCATCGCTGCATTGATTCATTGCTGCGCCGGTTTGGCCCAGAGCCAATACGAAATTGCATTTGTAATATTTGAGCCAGAGAAAGAGAGAGAGAGAAAGAGAAACTCTGACACCGAGCGAAGATAGATGGCGACTGATAGGACAGGACGGCGAACAAAAAGGAAACCTAGAGGGATTCACTGCGGAGGACTCTGGGACGCAGCCAAACCGACGCAAAGAGAAAGGAAGAGGCATCAGATAATGAGACGAGACGGAGGGGGAAACAAAGCGCTTAAAAGAGCATTTAATCGAGCGAGATGGAAATAAATCCAGAGGAGAGGCGGAGAGGAAAGGTGCGAGCCGGGACAGAAACGGATCGAGAGACAGGCGTGTAAAAACCAACTTGTGTCGCCACGGCAGGTTATCCTTGTTGGTGGAGATTATAACAGAGCCTGCAGGTCTGGAGCAGAGCAGCTAGAAACACTGGAAATGCTGGACAAACTGGGTTTACGGCACAGATTACTGTAGGAACAGAAAGTGCCTCAAACAGCCGACTGAAATGATCAACTTTAATGACATTAAAGGGTTTGGAAGAAACTATTTCCAGTAATAATAAGCTAGAAGAAGAGAATCAGACGTTAATTCGATCAGAGACCAAAACCTTCTCCTCCTAAATCTTTACATTATTTAAATTACAGAGTAGGAGCCAAGTCAATGTGTTTATTACTGTATGAAATACTCAGGCGCAGTCAGATATATTAGGGCTAAGCAAGGTATAAACTTAGCACATTTAAATGATCAGTTAGTTTCTGATGTGAACAGAGACAGATGTCTGTCGGGAGACAAGCAAGCAATTTTAAAATGTGTTTTTAAACACGTTTTAAGAAAACATTTAAAGGTTTATACCCTTCACAATGATCATTTATTATTATTACAGCAACCAATTCCTGACCATGTCTTTAGTGATGAGCTCCATATCTTGGAGACCTCTATGTCATCACCCTAATCTTTAGCTCTCTCCAATGACGTCAAAAACCTAAATAGTCTTTATTTTGTTACAAATGTTGTTGACTTGTTGGTATTGTTGCTTTTAATTCCGTCAGACAGTTTTTATGGCTAAAAGTGGAGTTGAAATGCAATAAATCATGTAACTATTCGTTGATATAAATACTAAGTAAGTTGCAATCATGGGAAAGATAAACGAGAGATGGTCTTTTCACCACATCTGCAGGATCGTTGACGTAAGTAGGTTTTAACAGGAAGGTAAAAGTCCAACAGAAGCCACTGGGAGTATTGAGGAAGTGTAAAATTTATCCTGCAAGTCTGTGTGACCTTGGAAGAAAGTCCACACCTTCTTCAAGGGAGGGACGTGTGCCTCATCAGCAACTATAAACGCTGATGGAAACTGTGCAAGAACAGAGAGAAATTGTTCTTTTACTCAATGTGGCAAGGACAAAACTTTCCTGGCCAAAACATTTCATACTTTACAAAACCTGAAGTATGGAACTCTTGGGAAGATCCGATACTTTCTTCCTGCGACGGCATTTGTGCTAAACAGCAACTGAATGTAAGAAAAAGGTTCTGCTCAGATGATACATGGAGAACAGCTGCATGAACTCACAAACCAGGGCTGCGAAGATGCAAAATGAAAGAAAAGAATAAAAGAAAGAAAACTCAGGGCGTGCTGTGGTGCCGCAGGGGTTTAGCACGCCCCACGTTTGGAGGCCTTAGTCCTCGACGCGGACGTCGCGGGTTCGACTCCCGGTCCGGGCGACCCTTGCCGCATGTCTTCCCCCATCTCCCTCCCCCCTCCTGTCAGCCTACTATCACAAAAAATACGAGCCACTAGCACCGCAAAAACTCTTCGGAGAAAAAAATTATAAAAAAGAAAAATCAGAGTACAAAGAAGAAATGACAAAAAAAGAGGAACAAAGTCAAAGTAACTAAAAATGTCTCAACCAGACAAAACCAAGGCTGAAAACCTTGCTGTACTGAGCGAGAGAAGCCAAAGATCTCCTTCTTGTTTTAATGACGAACACCTACGTTCTTTCTGTATGGCAATTTAGTCGTCATAAATTAGACCCCAGTCAGGACTCCTGCCACGCCGCCGGCCTTAAAGCAATACACTCAGCCGCTTCCCTCCAGCGCCGCCCTAATTTACTCAACCTGCGCACGCTTGGCACTCTAATTAATGTTGTGAGAAAACTGATCGGAGTGATACTACCCCACTTGATTTACAACAGCTCAGTGGTGGTGCGAATGTTGAGCGTTGCGCCTGCGACTCGGCAGCTGCAGACGTGTTGAAATGAGGAGCATGAAGGAAACATCTGCAGGACTGGATGTTACAGCTGAAACGAGGCTCTAGGAGGACAAACAAGGTGGCAGTTTAAAAATGAATAGTTTAGTTTTCCTCCTTGATAGTGACTTTAATCTTAAACTCAATCAAATGCATGCCAGATTTTAAATGGTAACATTGTGGAAACCATGTAAAGGATGCTGCATCTCCTGTGCATTGCTTTTGCCAGTTTCCACCTTCTACATACACTTTAATCATAAAAACACAAAATCCAGAGAATTTAGACGAATAAATCTCTTGTTTTCCACTGAAATTCTGACTCTTCTGCTGATTTCCTTCAACCAGGAATATCAGGACCACCACCAGCTCCTCCATCTTCTCCCCTCTTCTCACTTCCTCTTTGTTGTTGGAACATCTCCCTTTCACCCCCTCCCGTCTCGATCTCTGGATAGGCCACAGGCACATGACGGAAAGGAAATGGAGATAAAGGCAGAAAATCCGATTAATGTGCTGAATGAGGCACATGGAGAGAGAGAGAAGATGGGTGAGGAGATGGAGGAGAGAACGATCCGGGACAGGGAGGAAGGAAGGAAGAGCTGGAACAGACTTCCTTTGTGCCACACTGTGGATAATTCACTTTATTCCCTCTCTCTCCCTTTCCCTTTTTAAAAGACATAAAGATATGATTCAACTGAAGGGCGTGGGTGAGCTGATTAATTGCCAATTAATGTTTAACGAGGTACAGCTGTGTTCAATTAACACTGCTTCAGACCCAGTCTCTTGCTTCTTTTATCCCCGCTCAAGTATTAAACCTTCACCTCTTCTTCCGCTCGGTTCCTCAGGTTTTACTCGAGAGGGGAGCTTCATGCGCCGATGTTTGGATGAGCAACATCTAAATGAAAACGCATCAGAGGAACGCTGCGATCTGGAACAGACAGAGGTGGTGTGAACGTAAGGCCCAGACGTTCACAATAAAGATCTGTGAAGAGTGTCAGTTGTCACGGCTTGACAACCCTAACCCCAAATTCTAGTCTGGATTTAGTTTTTACTTTGACTAAGCCGTTTCCACAAATAAATATTTGGTTTGGTCGTTCAGGGCTGTTTGACTCTGAACTTTTGTCTTTCCCTTCAGCGTTTTTGCCAGAATCGTTAAATTTGTCCTCACCTCACTCTCGTTTCAGCTCCTCCAGAGCCGTCACCAGGTCTTGGCATGAGATGTTCAAACCTCGGGATATTATAACCAAAACTCGTTTCAAACTTCCTCCTCGACCTGCCTGCTGTGTTCTTGCTGTCCGTTCTCTAACAAACCTCTGAGGTTTTCACAAAACAGATGGTTGTTGAAATTTGAATTGACAAGGTAATTGATTAGTAACTCGTCAACTTCAACGACATCGTTTTTTATTAATTTCTTTGTTAATATGGTGTATAAAAAATGTTCAAAGTTCCACCATTTTTCCACCATTATGGCCGCGTCGCCTCGCTGCAGCAGCGTTTGTGCATCTGTGCGTGAGCCAGCCGAGCTCGGCTCCGGTCATTAGCTCGCTCGATCAGTGCTACGCTTTCAATACAAACATGGCGGAAAAGCCATCTGATTGCAGCCTAACGAGCCGGTTTCTGAACGTTAACATTTCCAGAAGGCTGAAGTTGTCTAAAGGGTGGAAGTATTTTAATCCGGGTGCCACTAAATTGAGGTTTGCCTTGTTATGAACCACAGCGGCATGAGCCAATGAGCCAGGAAGGGTCAAGTTTTCTGTTTTCGCTCCGTATTTCACAGACTAGCCACCTTCCTCTGTCTACATGAGGTAGTGTGTGGACTTCTTCCACTTTATTTATTTATTTTTAATCTGGATTATTTTCACAAAGTCACTCCTGGAGCTCCTGTAGTTCAGCCGAGCTACCATCTTGTTTTACAGTTTGAAATTAGCTGGACTCTGAATTCAGGTGATTGGAATAAAAGCAAGTTTTCAAAAATATTTTCTGTCATTTGTAATTTCTTAAAAAAAACTAAAAAAAGGGAGAAAAATTATTTATTAAAACCCGTTTAGAGTTGATTAATGATAACTGGAACATCATAAACTCAAGTCTGTTTTTCAATCTAACAACAATTTCCTGTATTTTGCTGCTGCAATGTGATGTTTTTTCTTCTTTACTTGCATCGTTGCAGTAATGTTCTACACTAATAAACTTGCCTTGACTTCTGAAGCCCAATTTATGTTATTTGAGGGAATCAGAGAACAAGAGACTGAAAAGAAACAGTCTCTTGCAGATTTTGCTTGCTAAAAAGTTTGAGTGCTACTTTGTGTTGGTGTGACCGCAAGTATTTTGGTAAAATAAAAGTTTGTGGTTAAAATGTAACGAGGTGTAAAGGGTAAAAGCCACTGAGTCATTTTAATTCTCCATTATGTCTCTGGTTGCGTCTTGCTGACCCAGAGACTCCGCCTGCGTCCCCTCGTTCTGCTTCCCGTCTCATTCGTCCGACTCGTCGTCCGTCTGGACAGCTTCCCCGTCTTTCACTCTCAGCTCCTCTTCAGGGCTGACATGGATACGCCTGCAGCGCAGCGCTGCACACAGACATGAACGTAAATACGAGAGCAGGAGCAACAATGGATGTAAAGTGTTGCTCCTGTGTGCTGGAGTCAGAGTGTGTGCGTGAGGACCGCCGGTGTGTTTTTATGAGCTTTTTTTTCCCCTTCCTGTTTTGGCTTTCATTACTATCTGATACCTCCACCCATCTGCTCACAAAGGAGAGCGGGACACAAGAAAGGAGGAGAGGTGGAAGAGTTGGCTGTCACTCTTCATACTCGCTCCTCCTCTTCCTCTTTATCTGCTCTCCCTTTCTTTGTTCTGCACCTCCCTGTTCGCCTCCTCCTCTTCCTTGTCTCTCCTCTTCTCCTCCTTTCATCTCTAGATGCAGGCAGGATGGAGCTCGGCTTTCTCTGAAAACCCAGCAGGTGTGTGGTGTGTCTAATTGTACGCGAGTGTGTGTTCGACTGTGCGAAATGCGCTTTATGGTCTCGCCTGGTGTGCGCGTGTGTGTGTGTTAGCTGTGAGGAGTTTGTATTGGGCATATCTTGTTTCCTCGGGGGAGCCCAGGCCCATTTCCACTGTCTGCTGAAGCCAACCAACCCAGAAGTGCATCGATAATCTATTAGAGGAGAAACTCGGTCACACACACACACACACACACTCATAAACCTTTGCTGCTTACCTGCCACGGCTGCACACACACCGAGTGAGAGTGGGTTGGAAGCGGGTGGGCCAACCTGAAAAATCAAACAAAAAACAGATGGTAGAAATAAGTCGGAATCAAGCGGTGTGATCAGAGAAGACGTTTTATAGAAACACACAAATTTGTTCATATTTTTTCCATCACAAACATTAATGCTGTGATGCCCGGCATTACCGTAACTTAATGTATGACAGAAAGCAAAACAAAAAATTCAGTGCAAGTAGAATAAACCTACAAGTTTTTTTTGGACTGCGCAGGTTAGGGACCCGGTTTGCCCACAAGTAGAGAACCCATCATAAAACTGACTATTTTAATAGTTCAAACACCTAATATAACTCAACATTCATTATTACAGATAATGGAAATCATCTAAGCACTTACAGCAAAGCATAATATGTGGGGGTTCAGCTAATCAGCACCAAGGAAAATAAATGGTGCTTCTGGCATGAAGTCAAGTAGCGTCAAGTTTCCCATGTTACATCGTCTTTCAAATATTTTAGATGCTCTATGAGAGAAACTGAATTTCCACAAATAAATTGGAGATCCACAGAAATATTCGCAAATATTGAAGCAGATGGTTCACTGTAAAACACTGCAGTTGAAACATGGAGGCGGCAGCATCCTGGTCAACGTTTGCTGTGAGGTGGATGGAGCTACAGTGAAAAAAGAGAGGGCAGCTCCACCTTAAAAAAGTAGTGTTAAATGTTGTATATTATATATATAATTAAATGACGTTTGTAAAACTTAATACATTTACATTTGTACTTGGCAACTTAATAAATCAACTTGGATAAACTTAATTTGATTCATTCCGACCAAGTAACACCATATAATTAAATTGTTTCACCTGTTATCTTTTTTTTCAGTGTACATGCAGGTTAGATGCTACAAATATCTACACAGTCAAAGCAACGCCTGGTTTAGATCTAGGGTGAGCAACTCCAGGCCTCCTGTCCTGTCCTGTAATTTCTGGATAAATCTCTGATTTAATGAAAGGCCTTGCCATTAACCCTTCATTTGATTCAGGTGTGTTGGAGCAGGAATGCGGGGAAAAGCTGCAGGACAGCAGCTCCTGAGGACTGGATGTAATCCTGGCTTTGAAAATAAAGAGACAAACTAATGGACAGAACTTGATGTACGACTCGGAGCAGCAGCCATTACAGCTGCCAGATAAACACCCACAGTGATGATATTCTCGGACATCCAGGCTGGCAAAAACAATGACGGACAAACACAACATGGACACAAACCAGCACACACACACACACACACAGCACCAAATAAAACACATAAACAAGCCACAAGCATGATGTAAGAAGGCGCAATATCAGACATCACATAATTGAAGCTAAAGCCTGTTTTTTCATCCAGTTAAGTGGGACAGCAGCTAAGCCCTGAAGATGCAGCGTGTTTACAATAACAGCTCAGATGGAGACAAGGAGCTTTGAACGCAACTCTGCTGCCAGCCTCTTGGATATTTACTGGAACCGTACACAAATACTCAGGTTCTCTGTAAAGTAACTGGCTGTTATTCAACAAGACATCGCAGACTGCAGTTTTAGTTTAAAACATCTTTGTCAGTAATGATCATCTAGACGCAGAGGTATTGTTAAAGCAATGAAAACAACTCAGAAAAGCCTCATCGTCACGTTCTTGAGTGCTGTTGTTTCCCAACTTCGATCTTAAGTTGTTTTTTTGGCTGCATATATTTCCCTGCTGCGGTTAGACAGTGGGCATAGCCAACATTTTCTGTTGATACCTACTACAGGTACAGCCACACTCGTGGGTGTGGAGGTTGTTACTGAGGGAAGAAGTTGGTCATTTTTATCATCAGTGTAAGTTTTTTAGGCAAAAATGATGGAATACTTAATACCAACCAGGCACCAATTCATACCTATCAAAGGACATTTTGTGCGCATTTATTAATTCTATATATTTTACTCACTGCAGTGGGAAAATATGGTTATAAAAGTCCAGAAAGTCTTTAGTTTGACAGAAAGTCATAATTTGCTGCGTTTATTTTACGAGTAAAAAGAAATAAAAATCTACAATTAATTCACATGCAAGACATCACTGTTTATCTCCAAAATTGTTGAAAATTTCTTAAATACAACGGAAAAATAAAAAGCTAGATAAACAGACATGTACTTTAAAATGCGCCCATGTTAAAGCACATGGACACAAATTATTTGTTTACGGGTCGGAAACGGGAGAGAAATTCAGCTGAGAGACATTTCAGGTAGAAATATCAGAATATAATCATCTTCGGTTTAAGCTGTCAAAGTAAATCTTGTATAACTCCAAGAGCTCAAAGGCATTAATGAGCGAGTCTGACACATCTGAATTTATTCTTTAGCTTATCAACACCTGACACACTGCTGTCACAAATTTATCTCCGAGAACAGAAAACCCGAGTAATCATTACAGGAAAAGCTTTAAAATTCCATCATCCACCGTTTTTCTTTCTCTAGTTTTTTTTTTTTTTTTCCTTCCTCTTCTTTTTTTGTGGTTAATCCCTGGATTCTTGCCTTCTGGAATTCCTCCACAGATTATCCTATGGCTTAAACTATAAGGAGGACAGAAGAGGAGGAGGAAGGGCGGCAGCTCACCCTTCACTTCACATCTCCCTACTTTCTCTGCATTCTTTTCTTTCCCTCTCCTGCGAGGGACGGAGGGAAACACAGACAGCCGGACTGACTCACAACAGCCCCTGTGATCTGACTGACAACATGGCCTGCGGGCCCACAGAACGGCTCTGTATAGATATACAGCTACTACAGAAAAGTGAGACGAAGAAAAAGATAAAAAAAAAAAAAACAAAGCTGAGCCCCGGGACAGAGCCTTGAGGCGCTCCAAGATGGTGGCACAGCAGTGGCAGCTTCCCCTCCGGGCTGCAGAAAAGACCCAACCAACCAGCAGCTTTGGAGCTGCTCCACTCCTGTTTACAGGCAGCCTTTGTTTGGCTGAAAACAATCACCGCCTCCCCCGTTTCCAGTTTACAGGGAGAGGTGGCTCTTGTACGGTGGAATAAGCGTGCATTTCGTGAGGCCGAGGCTATCCGGCCAGAGCGGCGTCTGACCGAGGGAAGGGTGAAGGAGTTGAGCTGCTATTTTTAGACGACGTGTCATTTAAGCTTTCGGTGTGTTTCCTACATTGTGGCGAAGGGGTGAAGCACAAGCGGGGACACGTGGCCGACTCGGATTTAGGAGCTACTGTATGCACTCGCAGATTCCAGAGTCACCGAAAATAAACAATTAACAATGCAAACGAGGGAAATGCATCAACAGATCGCAGGCCTTCCTCACCGGTGCTTTTGGGAAGTGTGTGCAAACAGTCACGCACTCAACGTTTGCTGCCAGACCACGGCCCGCGTGTGTGTGTGTGTGTGTGTGACATTGGCCGACCTGCGGGGCTGAGGAAAAGCTGAGAGAACCAGAGTAACGTGATGCACAAAGAGAAGAAACGCGATGCGAGATCAATGTCTTATCAGGGGAGGATCGAGATGGAGAACATATGGAACATCTTTCCTCATCCATCCCATTCCCCTTCATCCGACACGTGGGAATTTTAACTCCTCGTGGAGTTAACTACCAGCTAAACTTTTATAATGAGCTTCCTCTCCTCCAACTCTCTCCATCTTTCATGCTTCCCGCTAAACCCACTGGCTTTCATGTCGATGATTTACTCAGATCATGTAGTCGGCCCAGCTAGTTGTGCTCGTTACCTTGAAGACGTTTCATGTGACGGCTACATTTTCTCAGTGTGGATAAGCATGGACATAAAAAAACAAAGTGGCTTTACTTCTTATTCCATCGCGTAAAAGGAAACAAATGAATGACTCTTTAATATTTACAACATTTATCTTTGGTTTGCTCGGCGCATTTTCAGTTTTTGGCTAATTCACTGATCGCTATAATCCTCTTGACATCTAATGTGGAAGTAGAAGCTAAACCCAAGGTTCTTGATCTGGATAATGTCTAGATGGCAAACGGCATTCTAATGACTTTGTTTCGGACTTTTGTTATTACACACTGTGAATTGAAGAATATGTATTAAATCTAGTTCACACTCGTCCAAAATTAGTTTAACAAAATTACTATAAAAGTATTTTTGCTCTATACCACAGTGCTAAATCCAAAACCAACTTTAGAAGTGTTTCATAATTAGTGGAAAAATCAATTTAAAAAAAACAACAACAAAAGTGGAAAAAATTCTTAAAATTTTGTAATGAAAAACTGATGGAAAGGTTTAGGAAAACGAGTCTTGAAAACGGGAAATTTGTAAGAACCCTGTCTGTGCTCCTCTAGTTAACGAAACCATGTATAGATTAGTAATCTGCTGCTCCAGAAGCAGCAGTGGGTAAGGAGTTAAGATTATTCACAGATTAATAACCTGTGCTTTTGTGCTAATCTGTGAATGATCCAGTTTGGGGTTTTATTTGTGCCACAGAACATAAAACCATAAATTATCAACTGACTGAGGAAGTTGCTTCCTTTTTTTTTTTTTTTAACCAGAGATGGGTACAAGCAGACGTCAATTTTTAAAAATCCATTACAGTCTGTTCCAGTTTAGCAAGTATTTATTTTAGACTTTTGCTAAAATGCCAAAATAATTTTATTTTAGGTGTCGTTCTTTATCCTTCATCCTGAGCAGGAGCGGAAAAAAGTTCCTGCCTTTACGTTTCTGTTTAACCAACTAAATCAGGTTGTACGTTTATATCCAATGTTGGAGTACATAATCTGATATTTTTACACAATGCTATCATTCCTTTGGTGCAAATAGGGATAGATTTAATAAACTGCATTTTTTGAAAAGTTGCATTTTCATTCCTCTGGGTTTGCTGAAAACGTTGCGCTCGTCTCTAAAAAAAAAGCCTAAAATGAAAAGTAGGAAGTTATAGTAATTAAAGAAAACAAGGAATTATTGTGAGAAAGAGAAAGGTTTTGGCTTATTCAGCCATTGTTTGATGGAAAAATGCAGTGTACCAGTCCGCTCCAGCAGCAGTCTAAATACAGTAAGAGCATATCATCTGTCTGACATTCCTCAGAGAAGCTGTTTGGTCTGAAAGCAACTCATAAACAGCTGACACAGACTTGGAGGTTTGCAAAGAAGAACAAGAGTACAAAAACAGGGTTATGAGCAGCAGGACTGCAATAAATCCAGACCAGAATTTCAAGAAGGATGTAAAAAATGTTTGGCAGAGAGGAAGATATCGTCCTACTCCAAATAAATAAAAAATCCCTGCAAAAACGGAACCTGCCATGTTTTCCAAACAGTAATAATGCACTTTGTTTTGCTCTGTTTCATTAGATGTGGTTCAGACAGAAAAAAGTAAATAACAATGGAGGGAAGCTGAGGTTTGAAAGCTGCTACCGGTTGGGCTTTGATGTGTGTAGCCCCGACCTGAGAAAGGACGAGTCAGCGAGTGTCAGACGGGGACACGGGTCGGGCCAGGAGGGATTTACAGCTCGCTTAAATCACAGCGACCTTAACTCCCACCAAAACCCACATCAAAGCTGTCCACTTTCAACAACACGTATGTGGTAAGTTGTGTTTCATTAAACGAGAAGCTGACTTTCATTAACACCAGATGTGAGCTCCAAGAGCGTCTAGCGAGATGTCGGCGGATGACGACGAACGTCAGATATGGGCGAAGCTGAAATACAAATCATTGTTGGGATGTTAAGTAATTTGGACACATGTAACCTACACTCTTATGATTTATGCTTCCCATTAAGCCCTCAGCTCCCCCCACCCGGGTTCATGGCGGCCATTAATATGAGTTATAACGGTTTTAATGAGAGTCGTGACAGAGTCTGTGCGCCTGGCCCCTGTCTGCGTTGCTAAGGTGATGCACGCAAAGCTGAGGAAAAAGCTAAACTTGCCACACATTCTCCAAATCACAAGACTTCACATTTCCCAGAGTGAAGATGTGTTCAAGCTGCAGCCGAACAGCAAATGCCGCTCTGCTAAAGTATGCAGCGGAATGAAAATAACTTGGGAGGAGACGACGAAATTATGTAAAAGCAATAACTCAGACTGCTGCACATGCATGGTGATTAGAAATGTGTGCCACACTGTTTCTTACAGCGGATGAGCGTTTCTTCCTCTCTATAACTGCGATCTTCACCTCGTTGCAGGTTGGATCTCCAACCGCGTCGCGTTTCCTCTGAATGCATCGGTGTGAGTTAAGCCTGGTTTATTTCTGTAGCAAATTTCAGTAACAAGGCAGCTGAAAGTGCTTTACACTATTAAGTATCCATTCAGTATCCAATTAAGAAACAAACATTACATCAAATGCAATCATGCACATCCACTGTATTGATCAATGTTGAAGTTGTTAGGAATCGAAGGCAACTCCAACAGGTGGGGGTTTAGTGTTGGTTTAAAAGAACTCAGTGTTTCGGCTGTTTTGGAGTTTTCTGGAAGTTTGTTCCAGATTTGTGATGCATGGAAGCTGAACAAGAACCAGAACCAAACATGGAGAAGCAGATCTGAGCTAACAGACCTGGAGGTTTGAGACAACAGCAGTTCTTTGTTTTGAATATCCCATCCCTCCTTTTTTGGTAAAATTTTAGCTTTTACAAAAAAGCTAAAAAGTTTGCTTTTTTGTAACATTTTAGATCAAACAAAGATCTAAATTAAATAAAAACTTGTATTAAAATTATGATTGATTTCCCCAATTGAATTTTTTAGCAACATTTTCAGTTCAATTTCACTGTCAGACTTGAGGTATCAATAAATTACTGAAACAGAGTCTGGTTTGAATGAAGCTTCGACAGGATGAAACCAGCGACTGGCTAAAAAGAACAAGAAGAAACGTCTTCCAGTCGCCAAAGAACATCTTGAAGGTCGCTGAGATCTCGTTTACGGCTGGGTTATGGTGTGAAACAATATCCTAGGCTTTGAAGCTCTCACAGACAACTGTTCAATCCATCGTGTGAAAACGGAAAGAGGAGAGCACAGCTGCAAACCTGGACTAACTAAACCAAACTCAGCCCAGCCAAACAAAAGAGTTGCAAATGTTCCATTACCTTCTGAAAAAGAACTTATAGTTCTTTATAGTTCTTTTTCAGAAAGAATTATAAGTTAAAGAATCAGTATTTTATTTCTAATTTTTTAAAGAAAGCCTTTGAAAAAACCAGATGAATACATTTTCCTTTACATGATGTTGATGTATCCAAACTAATGACAAGTAAAAGAAGATTACTGTTGTTGAAATTCAATTATTCCATAAAAAACAGAAACTGTTAAAACTTGCATTTGTTATTTGATCTATATTTTAAAACATTAGTTGGTTCTTTGACATTTTTCGTCATTCAGAGCCACAGAGCAGAACTCTGCTTCCCCCTATTCGATACGTTTCAAAACACCGGTTTCATTATTCCGTGTCTACATGCCAGCCATCCAGATTTTATTGTTTTTTTTGTGTCCTTTTGTTCTAGCGTTGCAGAGCCACCGATTGGTCTGGCATACTAACTGCAGCGTTTTCAGTGGCCTGTGAAACGCACATTTTTTATTAATTGTTTACAAAAACTTACCGCATTTGTAACATTAACTGCTGATCCTATTTTTTAGGGAGTTATTCTGAAAGCAAACTAAACTACTTTACGTATTTAGAACCAAATCAGTTGAATTCTAAGAAATTATATACATTTATGAGCAGAGCTTCAAGCAGCCAAGAGGCTCATGATGGTGACTTCAACACAGGATCTGTGGAAGATCTGAAACATTTTCTTTCAAACTGGGCTACATTTGCAAGGAAGAACAGAGAGAAAAAAACGACATTGCAAGAGACCTTCCCCAAAAGACTGTCACTTAAAATCCAAATAAAACACACTCAAGTTTGTCTTTGCACTGTTGCAAAATGTGGAAAGGTTCAGGCAGGATAAATACCTTTGCAAGGCACTGTTTATACATGTGGGGAAAATAAATCTGGTGTGTATAGCTTATCGGCTCAGCCGTGAAACTGGCAGAGCACCTGAGGACCTGGTAACGTTTTTAAAGCTCACAGTTCAGCTCAGACAGAAACAAAGCTTCATATTGGGTCACAGTGCTACAGAAAAATCAACATTATTCCACTGTGCAAACATGGCCTTGCAAACAGGAAGGAGATAGCTCTCTCTGTGTGTGTGTGTGTGTGTGTGTGTGCGTGTGTGTGTGTTGTCATTTCATGTTGCCAGCAGCAGACACAGCCTCACTGGGAAGGCGTCAGGGCTTTATTTATTCATCAACCTTCCTGGAACGGGCAACAAGAGACAAGGTCAATACATATTGTACACATGTGTGTGCACACACAGAGGACACACACACACGCCTACACACACACGCAGGCCACCTATAGACCAATATACAGTAAATACTTTCCTGGGATCCCTCTGCCAACACGTGTGCCGTAATGAGTTCTGTTCAGAGACTTGTTGGCCGAGAATCTGAGCCCAGAACGAACACAGACCCCGTTAAATAAACTCGCGATGCATTTCCTCAATAAATGCCCCACATACGCTGACTCAGCACACACACAAAAAAAAACTGTGGAAAAAGCAGGAGATTAAGAGGAAAACAAAGGTAGAAAACATGCTTTAGGAGGAGTTATGTGCACACAATCAGAAGAAAGAAAAAAAACACACACACCTCTTTATGCACATTACTTTACATCTGGCTCCTCTTAAAGGAGTAGTATGAGCTAAATGTGGCTTTCTGAGTGTGATCTGTTCAGCGCTTTGAAAGAAGACTCAGCATGAGTCCGTGCAGAAGACACACACACACATGCACACACGCACACACACACACAGTCGCTGTCAGACACACAAACCACACGCAGCTGTTCTGCATCTGCTGAAGGGCCACGTGAAGGACAACAGCACACAGTTACCAACAGAGGTAGATGCATATATGTGTGTGAGCTTGGAAGAGTCACAGGTTTTTTTTTTGTGGTTTTTTTTCAGTGGAGATCCTCGGGTTGTGTGTCTGCTTGGTGCGCAGCGACTCGCAGGATCTGGCTGCAGAGTGAAAATAAACCTGCGTGTCAAACTCGATTGCAGAGTGATGATGAAACAGCTGCGCCGAATTCAAGCGTTGTCCCACCTCGATGCACAACGGATATCACTCAGCGCCTGCACTCCTTCGGGTTTCTGCTGGACATCCGGTGGACTTTTTGAGCAGGACGCTCCTGAGTGAATCTCACCAGATTCGCCAGAGGATTCTCTCCTCTGGCGAATCTCACCAGAGCGAATCTCACCTCCTCACTCTTGAGTGAGGAGGAGGACAAGCTCCCAGAGATGAAGGGGCTGCCTGGTGTTACAGTTTGGAGCCGACCACGCAAAGACTTCAAACGGTGCAAATAAGTAGATATTGCCTCCCCTAAGCGTACACAGAGGCACTATCAGTGCACAACAGGTCAGGGCGCCCTTGAGTTAACACTAAGAGACTAAATGAAAGCTGGTATCTGTCCTGCAGATGTGCAAACTCACAACATTTGACAAAAACATTTGCTTAAAAAGAGTCCAGCTGAATGAGGAGGTCCACCCTGAAACCAGACCTCAACATGCTTACACAATTCTCCAAATATGTCATTGTAGGGCCTTCAGGAAGCTCTTTCTGCTTTTAATATCAAAGCGTAGGCCTGTTCAATCAGAAATAGACTGCACAAGTTAAACTGGAATGTGAGGCGTCCAAGGAGGAAACATCGTTCATGGAAGTAAGTCTGCATATACAGCAAGGCCGGGACTTCCAGAATTAAGTTTATTTTTTGTTTTTGATGACAGATCAGAAAACATGCTTCCTATAAACCATTCAACATTCCAGGAAAAGTTCCTGGAATGTGAAACCAACTATGAAGCACAAAGGTGGGAGAGTCATGGTTTGAGAAAGCTTTTACCAGAGCAGGATCTGTTCAGCTCATCATGACAACGACCAGAAACCCAAAAACAAAAGTCCCAGACAGACTAACATAACAGATCTAAAAATTGCAGAAGTTATCCAAACCATTAGTGTTCTTTCTCCTTTAAATAGGACATTTTAGTTGACAAAATGAAGGATACACGAGAAAACAAGGATTGACTTGTGAAGTTCTAAGGAGGTAATAGAAATAGAAATTCCAGACAGAAATCGTATTCAGTACCATGAAAAGTTGACATAATTCGCCCTGACGTCTCTCCCTTAAACAAAATCTCCCCGTTTCAGGGTTAATTGGGAACTCTGGTGGGGAGGTTAGAGGAGGTCAATGAGGTCGAGAGGAGAGGCTGAGGAGCAGGAATCTGAAGGCCACAGCAGTTCACAGTGTGGAATGAGGCTCAGCAGCAGTTTATCTCAGAGTCTGCCCACAAATTTGTGTTTCAGTCAATCAAAACTACAAAAAAAAGCAATGATTATCGTGAATTCTTAGAACAAAGTGGCTAGAATAGTTCACAAGGTAAACGTTTGGCCATTTCTAGGTTTTCCCCATCATTCACTCAGATCTTCCAATTACCGGTATTTCAAATATGTATATGAATAAAGACCGACTTCATAAGCAAATCAGGCTGTTGGGATTGAGCTGATTGAGTCAAAAAACCTGAGAGCAAAGACTCTGCTCTCTACTTTTGAAAATGGAGCACCAGTTGTTCCTCCCGCTCTACTGTTCAGGCACTCAGAACCAATTATGGATGCACATAATGATGCTTTAGTAGGCAGAAAATGCAGGTAGATGAATCAAAACCGAAAATAGATCCAGTTAGACTGCCGCATCAGGTAATTGTGCACATATTTACCCATTTGGAATAAGCTTGACAGAAGTGGTTATGTATATATATTATTCTTTCATATGTACTGTACAGCATGGGTTTTCAAACCTATTATGAGACAGCCAAGTGACAGACAGAGCAGTAATTGGAAAGTTATGAGAAAGGAAAACAAAGCAGAGAGAGCGTTGTGAAAGAAGGAGCAAACAAACAGAAGATGACATTCGCTTAAGGTTCAAGATAGACAGGGAGGGAGCCGAAGTCAAACAGCAGGGAAAACACAGGAGAGAATGAAATGTCATAATACGTAAACATTTAGCAGGAAAGGCGTCAGGAAGGAAAATGTATCTGTCTTAATCGCTCTCGAGTCGGCCAGAGCTGTCTGAGGCAGCAGCGTGGGTGGTGGAGGAGGATAAGGTGCTCGCGTCTCAGCAGAGAGCGACACATGCTAACTGGTCTGAACTTGGCGGCTAGTTTTAACCTTCATGGGTTACGCAGCTGGTTTGATGTGGAGCCCACACACAGCGGCAGGATGACGAGCAGAGTGCATCGGCCACACCGCCGCAGAGGGAAGGAGGAGGATGTGGGAAGAGCCGGGCGGTATGACTGTTTATGTGAGCGTCAGAGGGCCTCGTGAGAACTGGATGTGTGTTAACGTGGTGTGGGATGAACGGGGGGTACCGACATGCTTGAGTGTTACTGGATCTGTGCGTGTAGCTAAGAGGGGGCGGGTTAAAGCGCACGCGCTGGCCCAAACATACGCGCAGGTGGGACAACAATGGCTTTGGCTATGAGGGTGTGGGAACAGATTAATGCGAGATGAAACACAGGCGGGACAATGAGAGCTGAGAAGACGGGTCAGAGTTCAGGTGAAAATTATTAGTTATTAAAAAGCCAAAAAATGCAAAAAATTTTTTAAAAAAAATTAAAAAATTAAAGAAAATAATAAAAATCCGGCAGCAGGAGGAGGAGAATGATAGGTCTGGCCCCGTCCCAGCTTTGTCTTTGGTCTCAGGGGAGGGGAGGCTGGCAGAGGCAGGCGGCCAGGCGGCTCCTGGCCCCACTCCAGGCCACACACTGTGCCACGCTGCCCGGGAAAATGGCCCCGGCTGATGGGTGGTGGAGCGATCCCAAGTCCAGCCCTCCCGAAGCACTTCAGCGTGGCCCCAGGGGGCCCATTGTGCCCGGAGCTCAACCACTTGACACATCTGGTCCCTTCAGTTTGGCGAGGACTCATCCACCATGAAACTGTAGCCGTGGGGGCCCACAAAGCTGTTTGTGCAAGAACCTGAACTTGGTTGTACAAACAGCGGAGTAAATGTTACAAGTTAAACATCTGAGTGGTGCCTCATTCACAGTTAGTGAAGTAGTTAGTCTAAGGCGGATTTCTAATGGAATCCCGACACATTCAGGATCCAAAGTGCAACGGTCCTTTAAAAGGTTATGAGTTAATTTAATCTTGTGCACATAAACAGACGGTTTCATGCCCATTTACTGAAACCACTTGGTATCAGTTCTTCTTTCACGATAAGCATTTTCAGAAATTATGGATACAAGTAGCAGTAAATACACTAAAATCTAATTTGTAACCTAATTTAGTAGTTTATTTTCTTAAGACTTTGTATTACTGAGATGGACTTAAAGTGTTATCAACACTATTGTGATAACAAACATGATAATAAGGGCAAAATGATTATATAACAGCAAATCAAGAACAAGGCTCAAGTGTGAATTAACTGACTTTTCAAAATTATACATACAGACAATAGAAAGTGCTTACAGTAGGGAGGAACGATATAAATTTAAAGTATAAATCAGGATACTTTTTGAAAAATGAAGAGAAAGGTGAGAGTAAAAAAATATTTAAAAATGAACTACCATCTTCTTTGCCTTCCCATCTGTCATTGCATAAAGTCAGAGACACAAACAACTCAGCAACTTGCGACAACTTGCATATCAACAGGCAACATTAATGTGACAAAAATTGCATTAAATCCAATTTTCAAATGTATTGATTTAATTGATTGCTCCTACAAAATACTAAAAAAGATCATGCTAACTTTCTTCCCCAAAATAACAATAAATTGTACAATAATTGGCCTCACCTGTGTCCTGTAAAACATTTTAATTTACGACCCACAAAGTGGGAAAATGGATTTGTACCAGTTTAAACTCTAAAGACGATCACCACCTGTTAGTTTAAATCTTTGAGATAAATCTTTAGAGTTTCAAAAAGGACAAAGATAATTCAAATGTTAAGATTATTAAAATTACTAGAAAATAGTTTTTTTTGTTGTTTTTTTTAACCAACAAAAAGTCGTTGAGCTACAGATGAGGTTTCAGTGACAATCAAAAAGTGGTGGCTCTGGGTCTGATTTACTAACCAGCTGGTTGTGGAAATTGCCACACATGAACGTTAAATATTCAGATCTTAATGATGAATACTTGAAAGGTCTGGTTTTTTTAAACTGTATTCTTGTGGAAGGAAACAGCTGCTGAATAAGAGCAGGCACAGCGGTTCTGACTGATGCAATCATTTGTGGGTAAAATGTGTGTTTCTGTGTGCGTCGGTGCCAACTAATTAGATCTCTTACAGCAGCTTCCAACTCAGACAATGACATCTGCCTAATTAAGATTTTAACAGCTCATTTTCCCAACATCCACAGCCAGCAGGTTTAACAGATCCACGAGTCGACTTGGCTCAGTCGATAGGAAACAGACTGAGCAACTTCGAGAAAGTGGGTCAACTTCTCTGAACTTCAAGCAACGCAGAAATATGAATGTAAAAACTCCCCAAGACTGAACCAATGCCAGTAAACTTTTATAAGATTAGTATTTGCAGGAAGTTTTCAAAATCGAAAGTAAACAGTTACAATTAAAATGAAGGGTTTTCAGAATGTTGCTTTGAGCCTCTTGTATTTTTAAGACTAGGCTTAAGACTTTTTTGGTTACCCGGAGCTGCACTGGACCCCGGCCTACTCACAGTTCAGATTTTTCAGATTTTTCTGTAGCATAATTATCATAAAATTCAGAGAGTAATGTCACATCCCGATTGCTTAGTCACAATCGAAGAAAAATGTGATGTTACCTAGCAACCCTAGCTGAGCCCTGCCTCTCACCTAGCAACCCAAGTACAGCTCCAGCATATTTGGTCAGCTGGTTTTACAGCTGTATGTTCTGTACAATGGCTGCTGGAAAAGTCCTTCGATGCTGACTTCCCATGCAGAAACCACTTACTGCATTCTTGTTGGTTGTGCAGGAGGCGCCACTTCTCCTTTTCAAAGATGTACAGTTGTGTAATTGAGCATCCATTTTCACATTTGAGTGTAAACGTTGAGTTGGAGGAGTGTGGACATCATCAGCTTATTTGAATTTAAAGTGAACATAAGTACTAATACAGCTTGTTCTGAAGAGAGTTCAAAATAGGCAGAACGGACCAGACTAAAATATCATTATCTAAGAATGATTTTGTGCAATAAATGTAATGAACATGTTTTGTATTGACCCATCCTAACTTGTTCTAAAAAGCATAATTGGTCACCTTTAAAAAATATATACCTTCAATCAAAATAAAAGTTGACATCCAAAAGAGGCTTTTCTAATCTTTAAAGCAATCATGAACATGGAATTGGAAAAGGGTAGAATACACAGAACAAAATCAAGAACAAAGCAATGAACACACATTTATCACATAATGTCTTCTTTTATGTATCACAGTTTGAAGGCAGCTCAATCTGACACACGCCTGTTCTCCAATATCCTGGATAAACCAATCGGATGCCAACCACTGAATCCAACACAAGATTGCACTACTATTACATCACAGAAAACCAGCATAAAAGATGCTTTCTAATTCTAAATACTGTACATTCTGCCCCAGGGTGAAGTCTGTGAGGGTATTCATATCCAGCGTTTCCAAAAATGACCTCGATGCTGATCCTACAATCACCGAGGCTCGAGTTACGGCCAGTCCTTCTTCTCTCAGTCTCCGCTGAGATATAAGGTTACCACTGGCTCCAGACTCTCCTCCTGTTCCCCTCACCTCTGTCTCACCTGACCGGTGGAAGGCACCAAGCATGGGATGAAATGTGAGGATGAGAAGCCGGAGACCGGATGGAGGGAGGAGGTGGAGGACAAAGACGGTGAATGAAAAGGTGGAGTGGGAGTAGACAGGCAGAGATTTGTACAGCGGGAGACAGCGATGGGATTCACTGATTGTCTTGTCCACCTGCGAGACTGTTGCTACGAAAACAGACAAAATGTGGGGCAGTAACGGATCTCAGCTGACTGAAACCTTAGGAGGAAGCTGGGGGGCCCCCCAAACGACATCTTTATCGAAATATCCTGGGGGCCTCAACAGGGTCGGGCACACACATATGCACAAATATTCACCTCTGACCTTTCCCCTCCCCCCAAATGAGCCCCACATAGATGAGGTCATCCAGCAATAGGTCAGACCCCACTGGAGGAAAACAGGAATGGAGAGACGGTAAAAGGAAAAGGAAGTTTGTTTTTGCCCAGAAACTTCAGTTTTTAGACAAAAGAAAGTTTCTCTAGATGAGACTGAAGTTAGTTTTTCAAACTAACAAAACAAAAATCTTGACGAGTGGAAAGTTTTCAACTGCAGCTGCTTCCTGCTGTGTTTCTCAGACATATTTACCACTTCCTCTCACAAGCAGCACATATTTATGAGGAAGAGAGTTCTGTTCAAAACTTTGAAAATCACCCCTACATGTTTTGCTTCCAAGGAACCAGATTTGATCAAAAATACTGAAAGTTTTCTGTCTCTAAAGATGTTTTCTTTGGTGATTTTCACAGATTCAGCAATATAAGTGGCATGTCTTTGAGGCCGACTGCTGGCAAAGGGTCAAAAGATTCAATTTAAAGATATCTAGACGCATAACCAGTACACTCCCCCAGTCTGGCACACATTTATGTCCTTACAGTATTTATATACATCGTATAAGTCCTCATAAAGACCACCCCACACAATTAGTTTATGTCATTGTAGTGCAATTAATCCAGTTTATCCTTCCATTTTGGCTATAAGCTAATACAAACATACTCATAAAAAACAATCCCAAATAAATTGTTTCTTTCTTGACTGACTTGCTAAACCAATGATACCAATTAGCCTGGTAACTTTATTTAGCAACTTCTTTGATCCTCTTATTATTATTTGCTTGCGATAGGCTTAGCTACATTTTCAGGAGTTGCTAGAAACCTTTAGACTTGTGAAAGTGCATACTGCTGTAAGTCTGGAATCCGTTTCCATACTAAATCTCTGACCGTTAGCTAATGCAATTACAGTCAAGAGTAGGAAGCAAATCAAAAATTGTCTTTTTCGGATCAATGTCTATTCAGATCAATAGTCAATTCAATTGCATACAACAAAAAAAAGTAAAATGTTAAATAATTGCTAAATTGTAACTTCTTCATGGGTCCTAAATGGACTACAGTCGACCTCTCACTATTCATGGATTTTTCTGTAAAGCATAAATACACATTATTTGCAAAAAAATTGCTTATTTTCCTAGATCCTTTTCAAATATTCAAAAGGAACAACCAGCTTAGGAAGCTGAAACACTAGAATGTTTATCATGGCTGCGGTTTGCAAATCATCCAATCTAGGAGCGCCGTTTATTTTCCTTGATTCCTGATTGGCTGGAGGAAGACCGTGAAAATTAGCCTCTGCCGTAGTGATAAGATAGTTCTCACTGTGCGAATTAATGCATATAAAGGCACATTTGGCATTTTAAAAACTTAAAATAGGCAATTATGAGTGTTTCTAGATAGTGTCTCAAGTATTTGCAAATTTTGGCTATTTGCGGACAGTTGTGGTCCTTAACCAAAGCCGCAAGAAAATTGCCTTAAAGCAATTCAAGTGGAAATCTCATAGAATCTTGATTTCATTTTTGGTTTGTTTGATTTGTTACTGGACCATCACTGACCAGTCACAATGAAATATAAAGGTGGGGACAGACGCTGTGTCATCAACTTAGAAACTTCTGCACTATATTTAGAAATTGATTGACACTCATCTTGTGATTTCATCAATAACATTTTAATCTTCACTTGTGTTCATCTCAACTAATTCTGCCCCTGTGATTTTGTCAAATGGCAGAATCTGCTGTAATCTGTCACAGTGAACAGACACACTCACCTCCAGCTTTATCCCTTTCTTTTGTTGTCTAAGTCGTCTGCAGATGAGCTTGTAATAATGGCTGCAGACGCAACATCAAAGGGCAGCTACAAGAGTCATCATCCTGTTTTTATTTGCATTCTTCTCTCTCCCTATTGATGCTAAATTGGGAAAAGAGGAAAATGTGCTATTAGCAATGCTGGGTTGAAATTAGGTTTGACATTTTCACAGGCGGTAAGATTAAGATAAAAATAGATCTGCTACAAAAGAAGAAGGCAGAGAGCGGAGTCAGAGGTACAGATAGTTTGCAGATGAAAACAATTGGGCGCATGCGTTACTCTTCCTCTTTCAGACTAAGTCTTCTTCCTTCCTTCCCAGTCAATGTTTTCCTGAAGTGTGTAATCCTCTCTGGTCTCTGCTGTGCTTTCATCTTTCTCCTCCCTCAGTCTTTCAACATCTTTTAAGACAGCAGATTCCTCCTTCATCGTTGCACCATCTCTCTCTGAATTTCTCTCAGCGGCAATCAGAATAATAATAAACAGCCACTGTGATGCATTAGGGACATGTGCAGTTGTGTTGGAAAGTGGCGTAAAAAAGGTGTTTTTTTTTTTTTTTTAATTCATCATGGCAGTTTTTACACTCAGCATCTGATTCACTGAAAGTGTCTTGTAAATGTATTCTTTGCTGTCTTTTTGGTCAGCAGTGGTTTTCACCTTCAGATTCCCCAATGCTTGCAGTTTTTGCCCTGCTTCTTATTGAATAATCAACTGACTTTAATTCGGGCAAGTGATGCCTGCAGAACTTCAGATGTTTTTCTGGGTTCTTTAGCAGGTTGTTGTGTTTCCGCAAAAAAGGTTGGGGTGCATTTACCTGCCGAGGCTTACCGCCGGGGACAGAACCGTTACTGAGCTCTATGGCTACGTTCCCACTGCAGGTAAATGTGGCCCATATCACTTTTTCATGGCGTTCTGAATGGTCCAATTCCAATCTCTTCACCCAAAGACAAAATCTGATTTATACCGTTCCCTTATGTGGTACTAAATCAGATTCTGCAGTTTGAATGGTAATGTTACATTTTATTTAACTCTTACATCATTGGTGTGAGACATGAGTCATAATTCTGTATCAGACAAAGCCAGACCCAGTAATTCATGAGGTAAACATTATTGTCGGCTACAATAATGTAGCTCAGCAACTTTAAAATCGATCCATAGTCGGCGGCGGCCATTATTACTTCCATAAACAATAAGCTGATGTGTGACGTCTGTTCTTCTTCTGAGTCACGGGTCGCTTTCAGGTCGTAAAACGTTCACAAATAAGTCTGATTGCAGTTGTATTTAATTAGTATTAACAACCACTCACACACACACAAAAATTATTTCAGCAATAAAAAACATCAGGACATGCTGTTCAACATAACCTAGTTGCAATCCAAATCCTAGTTATTTTAGAAACTGACTGTTGGTAAGCAACTAGCTTTATTCAGCTATACTGTAATTCATTATGATCCCTCCATCCATTGGCAGACCTATGGGCAACTTAGAGTAATCCAATAACAGCCACGTTACACCAGAGTACCAGGAGAGAACCTACACGGGGTAGGAAGAGAACATGAATGGAAGAACATATAAACTATGCAGAGACCCCAGTGCTACCAACATCGTTCAGCCCTCTAATTCATCAAGATGCACCTGAATCCTGATCTCACATGTGAGTTGAAAACGTTCCAATCATTGCATCCTTTCTGAGTGACCACTACATGCGTTCTGGGTGGATACTCTAAATCAATCATCATCACTTCCTGAGCAACTTCTATCCGAGTCCTTGGCAGATTCACGGTTGATTCACTTATACATATTTCTTGACTTAGGAGATGGAAATGGATAAAAACCATCAATGTCTAAAAGCCCAAAAGTAAAGTTCAAATACGGCCTTAAAACCTCCTTTCCATCTTGAAAATTGGCCATAGCTTCAGACTTAATGTCTGTTTTGGAAGAAGAGAACAATCCTTGTGACTTCACCACTGACAACCACATCTACAAATACATGTTCAGAGCTCTTAAGAGAGCTTTTACTTGAACCCTGTGTTTTGTTTGACCTGGAAAGAAGGAAAACAAGGACTACAGAGACTCAGTGCTACAGATGCTTTTTGCTTCATCCATTTCTGTGTGTGAGTGTATGCATGTGTTTCTATTTTTAAACTCCATTGCAGCAGCAGACTCCTTACTCCTCTTTCAGTAAGTCCCAGAGACTTTGCACCAGCACAGGAAAACTCTCGGAGTGTGTGCCTGGGCACGTGTTCGTTTCCATTGTTGCAGAGGTGGAAAAACCTTCTGGAGTGTGAGGAACAATCCTGGAGATTTTTGTTTCTATTTCCATGGATGCGTCACTTTGTTGTGAGGAGAAGACACAGAGACAAGAGTAAACACATGCATAAACAATGACCTAAATGAAACCAGTGGGAGAACGAAGAACCAGATGGGACTCCTGCTTTTTATCTGATCTTTTTCCACACAAACACAGGCTGCCATGAGGACTAGTAACACCTGGAATTCCTTTGTTTTCACATGGAGAGAGCACAGACTTTCCCTGTCAACTCTCCTCACTCAGCTTCGCCTGATAGGATGAATTACTATGAATGGGTCTCAGTTTTTTCGCCCTGTCAGCAAAGTTTGATTCATAAGTGGGAGAGATTGCCCTCATGGCTCTCGTCGACTACAATAGATGCATTACATAAACTTACAAAACCCCCACACATACGAGGGCTTGGAAAGGAACAAAACAGGGGCGATAGATGACAGAGGAAGTTGCAAAACTGAGCATTTGTGAGAACAAAGAGAGGATGAGAGTCAGGAAACAGGAAGTGTAGATGGAGGAAATGAGAGGAGGGAGAAAAGAGGAGGGGGAAAGAGAGACAAATATGCAGATGCCTTGTTTCCGCTTTAGTCCACTCATAGGGTGATGTGTAACTTTCCCCATGTGCAAAAACGAAATAAAAAGGATGCTCTTTGTGTGGTTCAGTTTGACTGTTGACCATCAATGCTCCAGTGTCATAGCCCACATTTCCTGGTTACCCAACCAGCCTCGGCTCTGCCTGGGGGATGAGGAATCTGATATCAGAGGTTGGTCTGACTCATCCAGGAACTGTACCACACTGAAATTATAATGATGCTCTCACAACAAACCCCATTCATAACACTGTTCCACAGCCTAATTTCAAACAGCGTGTCATCGCCACACAGTGCTTTACAACAGTATTCATGAGCTTTAACTTTTTCACATTTGATTCATTACAATCACAAACATCGAGATACTTTATTGGGATTTTATGTGGTAGACAAAATGTGGTGCATGATTGTAAAACTTAAAAAAAAATAAAGTGGGTTTTTTGCTTAGCAATTGAAATCTGAAAAGTGTGCTGAGCATATTTAGTCTGCCACCTTCAATGTAACATCCACATACTGTATATAAAAAAGTGCAAGCAAACATCTTCATAAGTCCCCTGATTTATCAGAACATTCAATCTTTGTGGAAGACTGGAAACAAGAAAGTTATTGTTGAAAGAAAACCTACTGAAAATCCATTTAAAGGTGCCACGTCAAATACATAAGAAACCTGTGAAAGAAGGTGTCAAATAAGACAAATAATTGGCTTTTTAGTCTACAGTGGAGTCCTGTAATTGAAATTATTCCCGGATTCTTGGGAAGCTGAAATACATCAGCGCAATGTTACCTCACACGTTACTGGCTGGTGTTGGCAAAGCAGCCAATCCAGGAGCACCATTCATTTTCCTTGGTACTGATTGGCTGAACTGCCAGGAGCAGAAACAAGAAAAACTGTTCATGCCAGCTTCTGTGGTGGTGTTAAGATTGTTTCCACTGGGTGTATCAGAGCAAATTGAGCTCCTCTGATTCTGCAGAAATACACCACTCAGTCAGAAACAACCAATCAGATCCTGGAGGAGGGTCTTAGCGTTGCCAATCAATCTCCTGCTCACCCCCTTCCACATGCTCTTTGCTAAGCTACAGCTTGTTAACCACAACACAGCCTGCACACCAATGCTAATGCTAGTTAGCATAGCAACCGATGACAGTGGATAAATGATTTTCCTGGAATGGTGAGTTGTTTTTCCACCATTATTACATTAAGCGCACACACAAGATTGATTGACAGCGCTAAGACACTCCTCCTGGCTTCTGATTGGTTGTTTTGACCGGGAGCAATGCACTTCATCAGACAACAGTAGTAGCTCAGGGAGGAGATGGAGGCAATCAATCTTTTCACAGATTATCTTTTCTCATATTATACTGTCACAACATGGTAACAGTTTAAGCAAATCAGGAAAAACAGATTTTTGCAAAAGTTGCATACTACAGCTTTAAAAAAATATTTTGTAATGTAATTAAAGTTTTAAGCCTATTCAAGCACTTTATTTTTGTTATTTTTTCTCTCATAGGTTTAGCAAAAGCCAGTATTTCAGTGACTTTTTTAACCTCAGCATGAACACTAAAGTGTTCACAAATAAAAACACATGAGGAAAAAATTATAGAAAAAAAAGGTACAAAACACATAGGCAAAATGAGAACTTACACACATCCCGCTGTCTGTGTGGAGTTCCTATGAACTCGGACCTAAACAACAAACAGCATGAAATATTCAGTGAATTTTTCAACATGTGCTCCTTCCCATTTTGCACATGTAGAAGTGCAGAACGAAATGTTGGGAGAGAGAAGGAGGGATGCAGGAGGAAGAAGGAGCAGGAGGGGGAAGGAGTCAATGAGGGCAAAGGTAGAGCGAGCAGCAGGAGAGAGAGAGAACCCAGCTGACTGTTCCAAGCTACTCCCCTTAGCAACAGCCCAGGCTCTGCTGTCGTCTGATTGGCCAGCCCTGACAAGTCCTGTCGGCCAATCAGGGGTCTCCTTACAATCCTGCATTGTGGATTTGATTCTCACCATGGCAACACTAGCCTGATCCTAGCTCTGGATGAGGCCTGTGCTTCTCCATGCACACTGTACTGTACATACAGTACAAAGCAGAGCAAAGCTGATGAGCTCAGCCAGCGAAGCGCCACAGATAAAAACAACTCACATGGCAGAAGCTGCAGCTCTGCTCACATCTGAACAAACTGCTACCAGATGTGAAGCTCTCAAGGTGGCAAGAAGAAGAGTTTAACTCAGTGAATTCACAGCGAGAGGAACTAGAAAATTAATTTTTTACTTCCGCCTCCGACGTGAACTATGCTCATCCTCTCTGAAATCGCTCCGAAGCATTTACCTCCAGCTTCTTTCACCTTTGGGGAAATAATTGCAATTTAATTTGTCTGTAAAAGGTCATGCTGCCATTTTTCTTCTTCTTCTTTTTTTTTTTTTAATATGGTGGAATATCAGTGATTTTCTCCTCATGTGGAATATGAGCCTTTGGTTGGAGCAATCACTGCCATAGTTTAAAGTAAGCGTAAATCACATCACTTATGTTTCAATAATAATGATGAAAAACCTACATTTCTCAATATGCCTCCAGTAATAACCCTTCCACTGTATTTACAGAAAAATCTAAAATGAAAGATGATCAATTAGCTGTTATTTAATAACAGAAATTAAGCATAAATAAGTAAAACCATTAAGTAAATGAGGTAACAATTAATAAGCAGTTCTTTGCAGTGCTGCTATTTACAGCGATGCAAATATAAAGGCTCATATTAGTTGGTTAATTAGGCCACATTAACACAGCAGTTGTCGATGCTCAGTTTCTTTTTTTGTGCTGTCGTTCAAACTACTAATTAAATGCAACTGCAATCAAACTTCTGTGTGAACTCTTTAGGATCCCAAAGCGGCCCGCATTCGCAGAAGAAGAATGTAGACGCCACACAACAGTGCACTGTTTACAGAAGAAATAATGGACGGTGCCATCTATGGATCAAATTTTAATTTGCTTAGAGTCGACAGTATCATCACAAAGTCATAACAACATGAAGACATATAAGAAAAAAGCAAAGCACAACTAATAGTGATGGCTTTTCACGGAGCATTGATTGCAACGTCTGTAGAGAAGTCTGTTTGGATGTGTAGTCAAATGACGCAAGAAGTCGGATAAACATTACCGTTCAGACTGCAGGTGGAAGTGGCACAAAACAGATTTTTTGGAGTGTGGAAGAAAAAAAAATCTCTCACTCCCCAACAACCCAGACTTTGTGGCAGTCTGGGTTGCTCAGACTGCCACATAAAGCTGGATATTGATTGGATATGGGCAAAAAGATAAAAAAAATAAAAATTGGACTTGGGTCACATTTGCCCGCTGTCGTAGCCTTAGTTGGCTCTGGTTGATTAGTAAGTCTGCAGTCAGCTGATTAACAAACATGCTAACGTGCCAACTGTAGCTTTAAAACTTTTTCCCAAACTGTAAATATTTCCAGTCTTTCAGCAGGCAGCAACAGATGGGGGCAGGGACTACACCAATTTACCCCATTCTCCTTACAATTGGAAATATTCCAGCCACTCATGCACTTTGTTTACCTTTATAAAACGGTAAGAACTAGGGGTGTAACTAAAATGACATTGGTGTGGCAAGTGTTGGTTTGCTCCTTTTAACCATTTTCACTAAACTGTTCCATACTAAAGCTATAAAGGAGTGCCTCTAAAAGCTGCCTCCAGCCGCTCATGGACTACAAATCAAGCAGTCCTCATTTTGTTTGAATTTCTGGCTGAAGTCCAGGGATTTATTCGGTCAACTTGATCCAGTGTGTGAAACTGAAACAAATTATACATCTGAAATGATGCACAGTGACAGCCCCTGCTGGTTTTCACTTTAAATCTTCAAGCGAGCTGGTACCAGAGACCATCAATCATCGCTACATCAAACTCTTGAGTTCTGAAGTCAGCTTAGTCTTACTTAAGACAACCTTTACAATGTCTTTGTCTCTGAGCATCCGAGCGACTGAACTGTGGAGAGACCACAGCCCCCCATATTCCTGCAAACTTTTCAGAAAACACTCAAAAATGGATAAAAGGGACCCAAGTCCCAGCTTAAAGTGAGAATGTTTACATAAGAGTTATGTTTTAATTAGGACTGAAGTCAATAATTACCAGCAGGCAACAAAAAACCTGGTTCCTATTCATACCTGTTACCTGGTCAGTTCCATTCAATTAAAATTCAAAAATACTTAATTGATCCCAAAGCGAAATTAAATGCAACTCATTTTAATTCAATTCTTCAAAGAGTTACTGTAGATAGTGACGGCTGTTGGAAGGGAAGATCTCTTGTACCAGTCTGTATTACAGCGCATTTGAAGAAGCCTCTGACTGAAGACACTCTGTTTCATGAAGAGGATTGTCAGGGTTGTCCATAATTTTCTTGATTTTATGATTAATCCCTGTTTGCATCATCCGCAGTCGTCCCCAGAACAGAACCAGCTTTCTTTACCAGATTGTTGAGCCTCTTTAGGTCCGTTTAGGTCAGAGGTGCATAAAGTTCTTCCCCAAGAACAGAAGCACATGCATCTACAGCCTTTTGTGGGCAGTGGCATATTCAGTATTGGCAGTTAGCATAAAGACGGGCAATTTAAGTCTTATAATTTAAGCCATACTTGATCATTTCCTAAAGCTATTGACCACTTACTGCTTTCAGTTCAGTGACAAAAGTGTTTTCAAACTCATAGGTCATTTAGAAGTCTAAGTTCTTTTGTTTGGTGGTTAAATTTAGTATCTCAAATTGTTTGTCCAACAAGAAAGCCTTCCTCTAACATCTGAATCCTCTCTATTTGTTTTGAATTCCAGCTACTGTCATGAAGTAAACTGTTTAGGATAAAATTGTTGGAATGCAGAAAGATTTCTTGAAGGGGCGAGTCGTCAATGTGGTACTACACAAACATCTGGAACAAACACTCAGGCATCGGTAGAAAAGGTAACTGGCTGTTTCGCCTTTGTTCTGCCAGCAAGGCCACATTTGTAGAAGATGTGAGCAAGACAAGAGACCGAATCAAAGGTATGAAGAACAGGGGGAAGAGAGACAGTGGTGGGGGGCAGAAAGACAAAGAGCAAGCTAGTGGGAGAGGTGGAGAGATGGAGCATGAGACAAGCCGGCTCCTGGAGAATAAGCAGGAGGGGAGACGATGAATAGCAGCTCCTCTGCACACAGACGCATGATGAATGGTTCTGCTGCCTGAAAAGCCGGAGCAGGGGACGACGAGGGAAGTGTGTCTGCTCATCCCACTCTGTGGGCTCCGGCAGAATGATCCATCTGGGCCATGACCACACTGGAGGGAAGGTTAGGATCCCTTCACCCACCACAAACCAAAACCTACCCACAATCCCCACGAACGGGGGCTCAGGGTCAGCTGTCAAACCCAACAGCCGGTAATTAAAAGAAATTACAGAGCTTTGTTTGGAGTTTGACGCCAGGCAATGTATGTATCTAACCGACTACAATTAGTCGGCCAATTACCTCAGGGCCTAATTACATTGAGCCTCCATAGGAAGGCAGTGGAAGAGGCAATAATAGGTTTTAGGGTGGCTTGTGTTTATATAAGTGATCAATAATTAGCATGATCCCTCTCAAAGGTCAACACCTCACATGAAAGGCTGGTTTGCCAATGGAGACTTCTGTTGTTATTTAGTTAATTGGTCCAACAGCAGCTAATTGTTATTTTCTATTAGCAGTGGAAGAGACCATGCAATTTTTGAGGCAATTGATTCAAAATGCAGCATGTCACACATTAGTTGGAATATATTTTTATCATCTTCACTGCAAAAAACCCTAAATCATACATGTTTGTTTAATTTCTAGTGCACATATCTGACTGCGCTTGAAATAGGACAAAACTGTCAAGTAACTTTTCAGCAAGATATACAAGCTTGTTTTATGTAAATAACTATTGAATATGCTAGTTCCGCTGGCAGATTTTTTCCACTTATAACGCATGAAGAAAACACAAAATACTAGGTAAGACTTTGTGTTTTTACAGTGTAAAGTTACTGAACGAAAAAGGTAAATACATCACATACAATTTGGATTATTTTCTAAAAAATTTAGCTATTTATTAAACAGCAGCTAAACCTGCAACTGCAAGAAAAAACTGCTAATGAAAAACAGTCTGAACAGCCTGCTCTGGATGATGGTTATTGATATTAACCAAAAACAGGACGACAATGTGTGATCTCATTCTTTTAGTCATAACCCCAATCCTTTCACTGTAGATGAGGAACAGAGCAGAGACCAGTGAATCAACAGTTTACCTTTCTGACTCAGCTTCTTATTTTGTGTGTTTCCTGTATTGCTGCTATTGAAGCTCTGATCTGAGGTCTCAGATCCCAGTGGTTGAACTGGAGTTTGATCACCTCAGCTTTTCGGATAACAGCTGCTTGAAAGACAGCTGTATAGTATGTAGGGGCCAACATGGATAGGAACAGCAAGAAAATCGGCTTGTATGTGGGTCATATAATGGCTCTCATGGCCATTGTTTTTAGGGGATTGATTCTGGGTAGAAAACGGGACACATTTGGGTCTTGGATTTTGCATGTTTTGATTTTCCGAATGCCTATTTGAGACCCAAAACAAGTACTGAATAAGGTTTCTAAAAAATTCCAGTCAGTATTTAGTCGATTAACCTTTGGATGCAATCACAACTTGCAGTCTGTGTGAATAAGTCACTATCAGGCTACACATCTGGACGCTGCGGTTTTCCTCCATTCTTCCTGCTAAACTGTTCAAGCTCTGTCAGGTTGAATGTGAATCGGCTGGAAACAGAGTTCTGCCACTAATTTTCTGTCTAGTTGAGGTCTGGGCTTTGACTGGGCCACTCTAGAACATCCACCTTATTGTCTTCTAACCGTTCTAGACAGTAACATAACACGGACCTAAAGACGGGACATGATTTAATCTACCCTGATCATTCACAGGACAACCATCTGAGCTGCTCATGTAGCACGACATCATAAAATTATGAAACTAGAAATAAAGCAGCAGCAAGTAAATTCAACTCCTTACATGGTTCACAACAAGATAGAAAAGAAGTCATGTCTGCCATAGACAAACAACAACCCAATAATATTTTTCTGCACAAATTTCATAGACTATAATTATTCCCACATGAACAAACATTGCAATGACAAGTTTTCTGCTGGGAAAGGGCCTCAAAGCTGCAGCATGCAACTTTTAGAAAAATATGTTTTGTTATTCCATGTCTGTTAAAACTGTCACCATGACAGTGTAATATAAAATCAATCTCCTCCACCTCCTCCAAGAGCTACTGTTGCCATCTGAACAACCAATCAGAGCCAGGAGAAAAGTTTTAGCGCTGTCAATCATGCTTGTGTACATGCTGCTAAATGTGAGACTCACCTATATGAGCTTGATTGACAGCATGAAGAGGAGACCCTCTTCCTCGCTCTGATTGGTTGTTTCTGACTGAGGGTTGTATTTCTGCAGACTAGCTTTGGAGTGGAGCTCAATTTTTTCACAGATTATCTGTCTTATATCATGATGTCATGAAGTCCTAATAATATTAACAAATATGTAAAAAATGCTTTTTTTTTTATAAGCGTTACATACTGCAGCTTTAATGCAACAAAAAGGAAAGGTGAAACAGCGGTTCAGCATCTGTATCTTTCAGGAAGCTTCATAACCGTTTGGTCTAAATTCACAAAATGTATTAAAATGTAAAATCTTAGGCAACCTCTGCATTACTGAACACAATGTATATTTCAATAAAATTTTATTGAAACAAGTTAAATGTTTAAGAGCTGCTACAGTGTAAATTCTGTTTCATCTAAGCTGATTGAATCATGTGCGGCGGTACGGGTTAATAGCTGTGTGTGTGTGTGTGTGTGTGTGTGTCACGCTGCAGCTCGGAGCAGAGGGCACGGCAGCTGTAGCTCTTCTAATCGAGTTAGCTACGATAACAGCGGCGGCGGCCGGCTTTCCAGGAATAAACTCTTCCCACAGAGCGTCCGCTCTCAGCCAGAGGATTTCACACAAAACAGCAGCGGCACCAAGCATGACCCACCTTTTTTGTTGCGCGGGTTTTGAAAAATGCATGGGAACAAAGAGATGCATAATGCATGTACAGACACCCTGACAACCTTATTAACGCTTTCAACTCGACGTTCACACTCCGGCCTTGTTCTCCCAGACACATCAGTTATCATGGGTTTTAGATCCACAGGTGCTGACATGCCGCTCCCTCTGCAGAGCCGTGGATGTTTTTATTGTTGACCTGTCAGCAGGTAAGTCAGTTGGTGAATAATGTCTTGAGTGTCTGGCCTCCTAACTGACACACCGTAAAGACCTCTTAGTAACATAATGGCTCACTTCCACTGTTAAAACTCAGCGACCCGTGTCACCTGTCAGGTCATCAGGTTTGAATGTGTTTGCAAAGGAATCATGTGGTTAGAGGCAGATGTGACAGCCTTACCTACACGTAGTTCGAATATTTCACTACTTCTTTATCATTTCCTTGAAAATAGACAATTTCTTCTTAAATAGTGGTGATTAACACTTTCACACCCGACATGTTTAGTCATTTTAAATCAAACTCCAATTCGTTTGCCTAGAAAGTCTGGTTCATTTGGGGAGGTGTAAATGCGCAATTAAACTCTGATGAAACCAAAAGAAAAAAAAAATCAAACTCTGGTCACCTAAAAACTGAGGTCTAAGTGTGGTTGAAGTGAACTCTAGCGTAGTTCGAATGCATATGTGAATGCCAAGCAGACCGAAGATCGCTCCAAAAGCAGAAAGCAGACGGTAGCACAGGGCATTCTAGGTAAATACAACCAAAACAAACTTGTTAGTGTAGTGCTAGTGGGAGAAGTTCCTCATAGTCTTTTGCCAAAGACAAAGAGAAATCCTACAAGTGCTAAAATCTGACGCTACTCCATTTTTGTTTATATTTTGTTAAGAAGTTGCACTCAGTGTCTTCTTCAGAAGTTCTTGTGTTGTTTCGTTCAGTGGTTCTTGATGCAGCGCCACCACAAGTGAGGACAGGGAAGATGTTTTTCAAAGGGCTTGGATCGAATGAAACAAATGTTGAAATTTTGGTCCCCAGTCGAACAAAATCTACCAGAATATCAGTTGTGAAAACATTTATAATGTTCATCTTTGGACACCGGAATCTTTTTTCTACTAATTTTCTGTCCAGGATTTATTTTTTCTTTAACTAACTAAAACGTAGATATAATGAGTCATGTCATCTCTTCTATAAATAAGTAATAGTTTAAGGAATAAATCGCTGTTGTGTCAGAACAACAGAAATTTGCAATGATCCACTTTTAACTTGGATCTTTTGCCAATTTTTCACAAGCAGTCCATTAGGGTTTCCTCTAGAAAACTTTCTAAGCCTGGTGGCAATGACAGTGAGCCAACGTGGTTTTGAGTTCAGAAAAGTTGACAGGAAATTAGAAAATTTGACTATTTCCTTGATGTTACTTGATTTCTAATTGGTGTCATCTGGCTTGTGTGGCTTCATACTTGTTAAGTAATTGTATATCAAGACAACCAGTCCTGATGAACACCCAGAATGTGACATCACACATTCTGGTGATGCAGACTCCGGTGTTTTCTTCATTTGGTGAGCTTCACTCACTATATCGTCCATCGGACGATCCATCAACTGCCTGTATCAGAAGTTGCTCCGGTTATGATACTGGAACTGCTCAATCTAGACATGCCAGCAATCAGATTGGAGTGTTTACCAAATTACAGCCAAATCAAACCATTCCTTCTGGATGTTTAACTGGGATTTTTCAGAGAAGGCAGTACATGAGGAAAACAAAAGACAAGGCCTGCAATTCTAACCAATCAAACGATAGCGTCTCAAAATAAAATGCATCATGTGTGATCGACTGGATCCTTTTCTTTCTCTGCCGCCTACCCCATCACCCTTCGCTGGCCTCTCGCACACAAAGGCAGGGGGGGCCGAGGCGAAGGAGCACAAAGGACTGGGAGCTGTGGGCAAGCCCTGGGGAAGGGGAGGGGGTAGATGTGGGGGTAACACAGGGTCAAAGGGGGGCCAGGGGTGTAGGGAGAAACCTGAGAGGCAGAAAGCCAGAACAGGAGCTTTGGGAGGAGAGCGACGGAGGGAGGAGGGGGGTTCAGGGGTGAGAGAGTCCAACACGATGAGGGCTGGATTTGTTCAAGAAAGGGATTCGGTTGGAGAGAAGCTGGGATTTGATGAGATTTGCACTTTTTCCTTAGAACAGAGAAGCAGATCCTCCGACCACTAAAGCTTGCGTAAGCCCGTTTCAGACACTTTCAGTTTCAATGTTTTCTATCCCCTTTTTGTTTAAAAACAAAATCACTTGCTAGACTTTCTTCCATAAAAACCAAATGTGTGAATAGTCTCTGCTATGAAGGATCTTCAGAAAAAGGGTGAAAATGAAAACGTGTCAGCAGGAGTGAGTGAATTATGAAACATTTTAGCCAATAAAAAGACATTTTCATTGTCCTGTTCTTATAGCTACAGGGAAAATAAAACCAAGGTCAAACGTCATTATGTCCTCATGGATATAAAAGTAACAAGAAATACTTTCTCAGATCCCGGTTTCCATGGCAGCTCGTCTATAGAGCTCAACAAACATGCAGAGAATCAACACTAATGCAGAAACGTATTCATTATAAAAGACCGTCGTAGCAGACTGCATGCACTCAGAGTTTCAACATTTAGGTCCAAATCAGAGTGAGCCCAACACATTACTGTGCCCATACATGTACAGCACCGTGAAAAAGGATTTTCTGACTAACTGGTTTCCTATGTTTTTGCCTTTTTTGTCATCTTTTGGACAATTTTAGAATCAAAGAAAGACAATCTGAGGAAATAAATATTGCTTCTATTATGATTTTATTATTTATGGTGTTTTGGTAAACTCAGTTCAATTGGGAGCTAAAATCGCACATTTACATCTTCAGCTGGATCGTTGTTGGATTAATGTCACAAAGTAATAATTTAAGCAATTACAGCAAATTGTCCAGGTCTTGAAGCAACAAAACACTCCAAGACCTTCATACTACCACCACCGTGTTTGGCCACTGACAAGATGGTTTTATTTCTACATTTATTTTTATGAAAAGTTGCATCAGTTTTACTCCAGATGTAACAGGAGACACTTCCAGCATTCACTCTTTCCACATTTCCTCCCAAACGTTTTGGAGATCATAAAGATGGGTCCGTCTCTTGTGGGACGTACCCATAAGAGAATGATGACTTATGGGTTTGTGTTCAGTTTGGGCAGAAGCGGCAGCCATTTTGGCTCAGTCTGCAGAGGTTTCCAGGTTGTTTTAGGCTCTTTCATGAATAAAGGAGCAGCTCCAAGTTATTCTGAGAGACCAGCCACTCTTGCAAAGGTTCACTGATGCTCTGTTTTCTCCATTTGTGCATAATAGATCTTACTGCGGTTCAGAATCAGAACCGCTGGAGCTCCAAGGAAATCCGCAGCTCAGAGATGAACTAAGGTCCTTTCTGCTCCTTTTACATGAGAAATATAGCAGGACTGATTTATTTCTAAATCCAATTTACAAGTATTTGAATCTGATTCCATTTCACTTTTACTTGTTTTAGTAATCAACACATTTTCAGCACATTTCAGTATGTAAAAATTCTTATTGTGTAACTTTCTCAATTCTGGTCCCATGTTTTGCTGCCTATCCCAGCCAGGTTTCCAGGTTAAACAAAAATTTTAAAAATTGTTTTCACAAGATCATGTCGTTAGGCTCATTTTAGTAATCTTTGATGCTTCACATTTCATGGTTAAATAAAGTTTATATTAAAAAAGTAGGAAATACCTTCGGATACCTAACATGACAGAAAAGTTATATAACCTGCCTGCATCGCACTTTCATCAGGCCTTTAAAATTGCTCTTATGTTGTGCTTCTGTTATTTATTTTACTAAAGCCAGTGTTCCCACAGCGTTTCTGAGCCAGCTGCAGTTTGGGACCATTAAAGGCCTCTAAAAGGAAGACAACCACAAAACACCCTCGAGGCCCTCCAGGAAGTGAATGATGTCAGCTCCACCTCTCCCTTCGCCACTCCTGCCTCGCTGACAGCGCTGACGATGACAAGGAGAAGAAAGAGGCCGGTGAAGAGGAGTCTCTGTCTCCCTCCGTCCTTCCTGTCCTCCACCTCACCCACTGCTTCCTGCTATCCAGCCTGCAGGCATCCTGACTCAGCTCCCTCCACCTCTCTTCAAATTAGCTCTGGCTGTGTGCGTTATTTGTTGTTTTTTTTCTTTTTACTCTCTTCATTCTCAGGCTCTCAGACGGTCTTTTTTCGTTGGTAAGTACAGCAGAAAGGAGGGAACAGAGAAAACTAAAGGGAAGCAAAGGATTTAATGTAAAAACTTAAATTACAAACAGGCTGAAGCCACTACAAGGGGAGAAAAATCTCAACTTATCGAGTTATGAAATCAAAAACTGATTTGAAAGGTAGAGAAAGAGACGGACGAAAAGCCACCTGCTGGACAAATAAATCAATAATCAATAGTTTTAGAGCGAAACAGAAAATAAACTGCATATTATGGTTTATGCCCTCAAATATAGTTAAAAGTATTTGAGGGCATAAACCCCCTGGTTAAATGTGGCTTTAACTACCAAGTCCTTAAACGGAGCATGTGCCACTCATCTCTCAAGTCTTAAACTAGAACCCAGTCTAAATAAGCCATCTCACCAAACTGGAACCAGGTGCGCCACATGGAGTCGTTTTACTTAAAAAGAGCCGACATCAAAACAGCAGTGTTAACGGTTCTGCCAAACTCTGGAGAGTCAAGTGTTTAGACACGAACTGAGCTCTGCTGAGATCACCCCAAGCAGAGAGGAAAACCTGCGATCGGACACAAACCCACATTATTTATGGCATGTTGGACAGACAGCATTGTTTGACTCAGTGTCTGAAGTCATGTTCATACTGAGAGTAAGTCTGGATATGTTCTTTGTCAAGCCGTTCAGATACAGTTAGGTCATCCTCTGAAGCGCTCATCTTTAATTCTGTGCCTCTCTGATACACTAATACACATTTTAAAAGTCCCACTTCGCCTCTTGTCCCTGACATTTTGCCTTTACCCAGAATCTACAATTAGGTATAACTCCAGGAAATTGATTTTGTAGTTTAAGAATACATGCAGTTTTAGGTAAATAATGCTCCAGCATTCCTCTTTTTATATGTTTAATAGACAGTTTGACACTGACCTCCTAACCACGACAAGAAAATAAATCGCATAGCACAAGAATCACAATTTATTAACGTAATTTATACTGAACATACTGTATATTCCCCTGATTCTGAATTTAAGCAAATGTTTGCTGATCTCATCCTGCACCACGCAGACTCTTTGTCTGCAGTGATGAAAATTCACCTCAGCCGGATGAATGCTTCAAGAAGATGACAGCAGCGCAGTTAGACCTTGCATTTCTTTGAGCACCTGTGTTCAAAGAATAAAAAGTATTTTTATATGACAGCCACCTTTATCACCATTTCCCTGTCCAGCTTTTAACCATCAGCCTGGTGGCAACAAAGCCTCACAAGGCTTTACAACAAACCATCTTTTTCTATCTCACCACCAGCTTCTTTTCACACCGCCAAAAAGGAAAACACTCCCAACACCTTTTTTATCATCTCCAGTGGAAACAAATGAGATGCAGTCTTGCACCATATGAGTTCCCTGTAGTTGATATTTTTTATTATTCCTGGAAGAAAATCAGTTTACAACCTAGACATCCCAAACAGAGAGTGCAAAGCAGACAGCGTTCCACCACAGATTGAAACTCATCATTTTCAGTCCAGCTGTTTGGAAACAAAGCATTTCCTGACCAAGTCCATACACTCATTAAATGTGGTAGCATTTATGTTCTAACATCTTAACTTCTCTAGTTACTACAGGGAAAGGCGACGAAGGAGTTCTTAAAATGTGAAACTATTGCAAAATCTCAATAACAGAGATCACATTAAATCTGGGCCACATTTTCTGACTTGTTTTGTTTCCATCTCATTGTCCCCTATATTTATGTAATTTTGTAGCTGGCACACTGAAGACGTAATCTTTAAGACGTTCATTATGTATATTTTATGGTTTTGTTGGGATGAGCCCAAAGAATATGAGAATTTGTAAGCATGGCTACCATTTTATTATTAAAAAACGACCGTCTGTGTGTGTTTCTGCATCCGTTCACAGTGTGTAATTGATCTGATTTGTGGCCGGCTGTGAATGTATGAAACAAAGCTGCAAAGCTCGTAACAAGCCCCCTCAGGTGTGTAAGACTTAGCTGCGTCCTGTGAGACACCGGATTTAGAGGAAACGTGTGTCTTTGTCCCCAAGCGGCGGATCAAAACCGTGAGCGAGAAGAGAGAGGGGGTGTTTGAGACAGATGTCAGAAGGTGTGTGAAAATGAAACAGAGTTGCTGTTAAGTTAGGTGTGTATCACCTCAGTAACGGGTTGGGGGTGACAACCCGTTACTGAGAATTAGTACTACCAAATTATAAATATGTGCATGTATACCCACAAAAAAATGTGGCAAACTCATGAGTTCATTTTATTTTTGCTTTAAAATTAAAAACACACCTAGAAATTTTATTTTAAAAACTTTATTGTTTATTTTTATCATTGCATTGGGCAGTAGATTAATAACAAGGCTGAAAAATCCAATATATGCAATGTTGCATAAGTTAATAGCTTAATAATAATTCATAATTTTTTTTATATCTTAATTTGTAATAATTTAGTACATCAAATCCCCTTCCACTATTTTTACTTAAATAAATATTCCCTTTTTTTCATTTATTTTTCAAAAATATTTTGTGAATTTTTTTTGTCTTAAGGTATTTTAAAAATTCATTTTAATTTCTTTCTTATTTTTTCCCCTTTTAATTATCACTCAGTTTAAATGTATGCTTGTTATTTTTTGGACTACTTTGGATTTTTATTTTTATTTTTGCTACATTAATTATCACAGCAATTCATCTCCTGTTCATTTCTGCAGTTACTCCGTATTTTCTGGCAGTATTTGCCCTCCGCACATCTTGAAAGTACTTCAGTAAAAGCAATAAATAAGAACAAAAAAACCTGAAAAAATGTGGTAGGTAAATTGTTTTAAATCTTCTCAAGTTTAAGTAAACAGTGAAACATAAACTGAATCCAACGCTGTGTACTCTTGATAAAAGGGAACTCGTTACTAAACCAGCAGCGCGGTTAAAGGCAAGTTGGCAGCTAAACAACAAACACAAAGAAGAAATGAACCAGTCGGACCGGCTCATGATGTCTAAACAGACTCACAGCAGGCCAGAACGCAGAAAAAATAAATATGTGACAACTTCAAACAGATCAGCTGAATGTTAGAGGCTGCTCCCATACGCAGACCGCTTTAGCACTGAAACAGTCCAATTTCCAAAACCGTGGCATATTGTGCACCAATCTAAAGGTTGTATTGTTGTCCGATGAACTGCGACAAACATCCTGCCATTCCCACATCCCAACAGAGCTGAACCATGAAGTCACGCGCGTCTCATTCATCACCGCCGACTAGTCAGGCAGGTGGAGATAAGAGGTCAGGAGGTCTTACCTGAGCAGGTGCGCTCTGTTCGCCTGCAGACGGATGCAGGTCAGCCCTCCTGTTCTGCAGCAGGAAGAGAAAATAACACGCCAATGAGTTTGATAAGGATCAGCTCAATCTGTCTGCTGCTAGCATGTGGATTACTCAATAAAATGTTATATTAGTGTGAGGAATATCGGACTGTCTGCTTCTCATCATTCCGACTCTTTTTCCACACATTTCCAGACGTAAATTTCCATCATTTTTCTGTTGATTTTTTTTCATCTTTTTGCTTCTAAATAGTAAAAACAGAAAAAGCTACTGATTGTTGGTGCAGAACTAAGTCGTGACTGTCATGTTTACAGAGAAGATGCCAAATGTTGTGCACTTAAATGAATATTTTATGACTGCATAAGTAATATGACAAGCACTCTGCTTGCTTGAGCATCTTTTGCTTTTAATTTCTGTGTAAAAAATGTATAAAATATTAAAATCAGAAAATCCTACATGCTTAATAAAAATAAGCTAATTTAAATTTGAAATGAAGTCAAATCAGTGGAAATATATAAATGAATAAAAACATTTAATTTTAGATAAATTCTAAAAAAAAAATAAAAAAATTTACCCATATTTTTAACTTTAATGTTTTTACAACATACAATTATTGTGCGATAAAACAAAAGGGCAGCTTCAGCCACTTTACCATTACATGGAATGGAGGATTTTTCCAGCTGCAGGTGTCGAAGTGAATCTCATCCATCTTCCTCCAGCAGTCCACAGCCTGTATTGAGATCTCATAGCTTGGCTCAGTCAGGCGCTGGCGGTTCTTCAAACACAGCACTGAGACGCCTCCTCATCCTCACTCCACTGCTGCAAAGAAACACAGAAACTTATGAAGGTGAACCTTTTTTTCCTAAATGAGTCGAGAGTAAAAAGAACAAAAAATCATCAAAAAGTTTATTACAGCAATTCCGCTGAAGTTACACTCACAGTTTTACGACTTTATTAGGTACACCTGTTTAACTGCTCATTAATGTAAATGTCGAGTCAGCCAATCGCATGGCAGCAACTGAACTCCAAACCGTACTACTGAAAAGTTAAGAGGAAGGAAAACATATGCACAAACAACAGAAATAACTGCAGCCTTCAGATGCAGTTGGAGTCAGAGGATCAGAAAACCCACACGCCTCTGTACTTAAATCCTCGTAGAATGCAGGAAATTTATCAGAGCCCCACAATCTCTAATCTGGAGATAAGGGTTGCATGTCAGATCATTTCCCTCCTTTTTCCAGCAAACATCGTAAGTTAGTCTGCAATCCAGTACTGAATGTAAAGTTTATTCTGACAAATACAGCCTGCGTGTTTGCTGAAGAATACACCATCCATCCATTTTCTTACACCCTTGTCCCTAGTGGGGTCAGGAGGTGCTGGTGCCTCTCCAGCGAATCTTTCGGGCGAGAGGCGGGGTCACCCTGCACAGGTCGCCAGTCCATCGCAGGGCAACACAGAGACAGACAGGACAAACAGCTATGCACACAAACACCTAAGGAGAATTTAGAGAGACCAATTAACCCGACAGTCATGTTTTTGGACTGTGGGAGGAACCCGGAGTACCCAGAGAGAACCCACGCATGCACAGGGAGAACATGCAAACTCAATGCAGAAAGACCCTGCAGAACCCAGGACCTTCTTGTTGCAGGACAACAGTGCTACCGTGAAGACGCTGAAGAGTACACATGAACAATAAATTACGTTTTCAAGAAAAACCTAATAGTTTAAAGCTTTTACTGACTTCTCCTGGAACGTAAACCATTAATTCTCCAAACAAAACCGACCAACACTCAGGTGTAACCTGAAGACAATAAAGAAGCTGGAGTTTGGGTGTGTCGCCCTCTAGAGGAAACAGCAAATCCCTGCAGTTAAACTGGCCACACAGCACAGATTGCTGATGGAGATGGAAATTTTGGTTTTAATTAAAGGTAATTACAATCTTTTTACAACAAAATTTGTTATCTTTGACACACAGAGGTTTTCTGTGTTGTCTTTTATTTATTCGTAAATATGACCACATTTACCTAGTGACATCCACTCAAAACAAACTTTTGTAGCTACTTTGCTAAATTTCTATTTTTCTAATACAGCTAAAAAAATAGTCAATGATTAATTTCTTTAAAATAAAGTGAACAAGCTAAACTTTAAAAATTTTAGATTTACAATGGTATACACATCTGTTTCCAATCAAAATTTTGATATTTTGTTTAAGTTTTAATATCTTTTTTTTCTGATATTATTAAATATCAAAAGAATTTGAGTAGAAAATTGAGTCCCACATGACAAAAAGTGTGGACACCCCTGATTTATGGGAGTCACAGTAAAGGGAGTTGAAGCACAAAATGGTTTTTAGGTGTTTAATTTGAGAAGTGTCGCCTTTCACTTCACAATTACGCTGTAATTTGCATTGATCTATTATTACATTAAATCAAAATAACATACACTGAAGTCTGCATCATGACAAAAAGTTTTCAAAATGTGATAGAACTACCAAGTCAAGCAGGTGACGTCCTGTCTGATTTCCTGTCCTGGGTCGCCATCTAGTGGCGAAGGAGGCAAATGGCAGGTGGAGAAGCAGCATGAAGAGGGGTGGAGACAGGGGGAGGAAAAATAATCCAACGGGAAGAAAATTCAAACGCTCTTCCTGGAAATAGTAGAGAACCCGCCACAACTTCACCACATGACATTTCAGAAAGAAAATGCGACACCCCTTTCCTCTGAAAAGCGGAGAGCCCGCATTTCACCCCGTAAACCCGCAATTATAGCCGCACAAATGAGCCAAACAGGACGGCCGCGCCAAGCCGCTCCATTTATCGACTCTTTTTTAAATCTGCGTATTATCGTGGAAACGTGGGGGTCGACACAAGATGATTGCGACATCAGCTTCATTCCCGTAAACTATCCCCTTTCCTTTACTGTAGAAAACGTGACATCATTCCACTTTCACTATGATGTTAGGAGGGCAGAAATCCCGCAAAACAAGGCAGAACTCAACACAAGCATGCATGCAAAGTTAAGACAGTATTAGTAATTATATAACGTCATGAAAATCCTCCATTTGTAACAGGAAGAAGACGGCGGCTCTGCTACATTACGTACAGGAACGGCTTACAATCTGCGCCTTTTCTCACCTTTTTAGATGTTAGTCCCAGAATCAGCAGCGAAAACCAGAGAAAGATCTGCACAGCGGTCCACCTCCATGCCCATCCGGGGATGACGCAGCCCCCTTAAAAAAAAAAAAAAAAACGTCTTCTCCTCTGTCATTTCTAAACCACGTATAGAGCTCCATCCAGCATCCAAAACCCGTTTAGGTGCAGCGAAGGGAACAGAAAGAAAACCCGCCGTGTCTGCATGTTGCACCTCTGCATGGTCGCATCGCCTTTTCTGAATGATTGCACAGCTCCTCTTCCTCCTCTGAGCTGGCACTGAGATAAATAAATAAATAAATAAATAAATGGAAGGCTGGAGCCAGGAAAAGGCAGGAGCCACCATCCCTGAATCATTCTCCAGAGGTGTCCACTGCGCACGAACCGAGCTGTGGATGGGGACTCCTTAAAAGAAACTGCGCAGTTTTTATTCCATTGAAGCAGAGGAGTCTTTCCCTCCGGTTCCCCCCCCCTCACTCTTCTACCGCTGAACGCCTCTTTTCCCCTTCCTCTTCCCTCCCTCCCCGCCTGCCTGCCTTCCTCCCTCTCTTCCAGGTTCGTTTTTAGTCACTCTGCAGGACTTCCCAGATAATTCGCTCGTTTACAGTAATACACTGGAGAACCTCTGGTCTTAACCTCATACCTTTGTGGTTGAGGAACCTGCTGTAATCTAAAGACACTGGGAACTATAGGAGAATCCATGCTGGGAAAAGTCAACAACAGGTCTCATGAGGTTCAGATGGCTTAGTTCAATAGGACTAGGTTAAGCAGTAGTAATGTAAAGTTTTTACTGTTTGAATGATACTTAATAGCTGCATACAGTGGCGGTCATACATAAATAACGCCCTGGGCTGGGGGTGGCCAGATGGGGGCTCCAATTTGTGTGTTTTCCTCTAACTACAAATTATTTACATAAAATTTGCTTAGATGCAGATTTTTTCATAGAGCTTGTCTGAAAATATTTGAAAGCAAAAGCAGGTTGGGAAGCTGAAATATCTAGGCACAATGTTACCTCACATGCTATTGGGTGGTGTTTCCAAAACAGCTAATCCAGGAGTGACAGTTATTTTTGTTTGCGCTGATTGGTTGAACCCCCAGGAGCAGAGATAATAAAGACTGTAGATGTGATGCTGCGTTCCAGTTACCTCAGAAGTCGTAACTCAGAGTTGGGTTCGATGTCCCGCCCGAGGTAACAGCGTTCCAGTTGGAGAAAATAGGATTTCAACATGGTGACACCCAAGCCGCTATTGTTCACAGTACATTGTTTTAATTTCTAGAGGTTAGAGTTCAAAGGGATAAAAGTAACATTGCTGGTTGACGAATTCCAAATGGTGTTTTGTAAAATAAAATGTTTCCACCACAGCTTACTACTGTTGATGCAAGGAGCTGCCATATTAAATACCAACTTAGCAACTTTTCAGAAAAAAAAACCCTAATTGGTAAATATACAACCATTCTAGTACTACCACAGAAGCTAATATCTACAATATTCCTTATTTCCATTCTTGAGGGTTCAGACAATCAGTTCAAAGGAAAATGATACTTGGCTCCTTCCTGAACGCCAACAAATATGTCAAGTATCATTGGGCCTTGGTATTTCAAGTGGCTGGGGTTTACATTCGTGTAGAGCAGCGAGTGGAGTTCAACCTCAACCCATACTTTCTAGAAACAATGAAAGCTGTATTTAATTTTCCCCCGTGACTTTTAGAGGAAACAAACTCATCCCGGAGTACGGACATCCAAAAATGCCACATTTACATTCCAGCTTCCAGTCTGATGTCTGTCCGAACTGGGCCTGAAGAATAAGTCCATTTGAATTTGAATTCAAAGTTGCCCTCCCTTCACCGCCCACCAACTGGAGACCACCAATGTGCCGTCACACACATACACACACACGCACACACACACACACAAAGCCTAGGATTTGATAAAGAGCCTCTTAAACCCAAAAGGAAGTCCGTGTTTGGTCAGGACAGTCCTTATTGCTGAATGCAACCTTGAACTGCTCCCCTCCACCAGCCCCTTCCCGGTTCCCCTCTCTCATTACTGGATCGTTCTTTCTCCGGGCTCCTTCTCTTGTTTTTTCATTCTCTCTCTCCCTTTGAGAAGTTTGGGTTGAGTCTATCAGGAGGGGAAATCTGGGCCTTCTCTCGCTCTCAAAACGGTCGACTGACTCCAAACGTCCTGTCCATGAAGCTTCATTAGGATTCATTTCTCCTTCAGTCACTGTCTCCTTCTGCTCTCTTTTTTAGCTTGAGAGATGAAGATGAGCCTCAACTCACCCTAAAAACTGAAGTTTTAGTTTCTTGTTTTTTAATATGCTTTACTTTTAATTGTATTAAATCATGCCATATTTGTTTAACATTTAAACAAATATGGCAGTTTTTTTTCGTATTAAGCAAGCTCTAAATTGTCTGCCTTTACAATCGTAGTCGACATGTTTTGAGGTTTATTGAAGTTCAAAGTATTTTAGGGTGATTAAAGTCAATAAGCGCACACAATTAAACATTTTCTGACCAAAACAGTCACTTGATCCAGATGTTTCAAAAGTGATTCCAGTGAAACAGTGAGTTACTTCCCCAGGCATGTTCTCTCTTCAGCGGAATAAATGCGCTTGTAAAGACAGATGGAAGACGAACAGAGAGGGGAGAGAACTAACGAAACCAAAGCACAAACATCAAACAACGACTTACATCAATGGTGCGCATCGCGCCTTTCTACTTTATGATTCAGAAACTATAAACATTTGGTAAACAAAATCTAAAATAAGAAAGGAAATATTAAAAATGTGTGAGCATTTAGTTGTCCAGACTCATGAGGAGAGCAGTCCCTCTCTTGACCCAGTGGTCTGGAGACACAGCTCCGGATTTGAGTTCAATGGCGACCACAAACGCCGGCCGTCCGTCTTTCCCAGCACGCACTGGGAAGTAATAACACGGACACAGGTACATACCTACAGACAGGAAGGAGACGGCACGAGGTGAAGACGTTGAAATGACAATGGCACCGTTAAACAAATCAACGCATTTCAACAGATGGCTCACTCTTGGACATCTTCTTGCGGTTTTCCACTGGTTTAAAGTAGATGGTGGGAATTGGGCAGACCATCTTCATGGGCTCAGCTTCCACCAGACACGAGTTCTTCCTGTCCCAACCGGCCCCCTCCAGGTATAAGCCTTTCACATAAACTCCATCCTGAACGAGTGAGGAGATGGAGAGAAAAGGTACTAAAGTTAATATTAAGTCACCATCAGAGTTTCATTTGCACTGTATCGTCAATGAACTGAACACAAGTCTGGATGTGAAGTTTAGAGGGGATATATTGTGCAGAATTCACATTTTTGTACTTTTATTGGTTTATTTCTACTGCTTCTACAAGCAAACCAACCACTTTAATGTTTTTTAACTAAATATTAGTTGTTTCTTCTATAAATATGCATCATTAACTGTTGCCCATGGTGAGTGTATGTACATTTCTGACTGGCCCTGCATGTAAATGAGCCCAAAAACAAGGACAAAATGTTCTTACAACATTCAGGTAACAAAATGTTAAAAATAATACAGGATGGATGAGAAAAATGAAAAAAAAGGAGGTGAAATCATAACGGGAATAGAGCATAAATGAAAAAGAGAACGAGGTGGGAGCTGGAAAAATGGGGGCAGATGGAGATGTTACTTGATTTTAAAGAAGAACTTCATAAAAAAACAAAAAGAGGAAACATCAAAATGATAAGAGAGGCAAATAAAATGTGCTGCTGTCAGGCTGAGAGGAAAGAGAGATTCTGATGGCGGGTGGATGGAAGTCTGGATGATAACGGGTCGTCACCTCAGGCGGGGTAAGCAGGTTGCTGTCATCCACAGTGGACACTATAAACTCCCAGGACAGCGTGTCCACTGAGATCTGAAAATACACACATGAAATTATGCATTGTCTGTTTTTCAGACTTTATTTGTTTAACTGTTCAAATGTTTTGATTTTGCTTAATCGGTTAAGTTAAAATGATGCCATAGATAGTAAAATCCCACATATTAAAGTCATTTGGGATCTTATTAGTAAAGCATTTTGGTCAGTTTTTTCCATTTTCTTTTACTTGGTGAATCAGTTCTGGATTCAGAAAAAGCTGCACTGATGTTGACCCTGTTCCTTTAAGCTTCAACTTGTGCATCTTCCACACATCTAGAGACATTTAGGCCTCTGTCACCTTTTCTTTCTATTTTCATTTTTTATTATTCAACCGATCATTTCTGAACTTATCTATGTCTCCAGGTAATTGAGGTGTTTTTATCTCAAACAGAGATGAAGCCACACCTGACTTACAAACATACCTGTATGAACAGTTAAGGGGAAGAGACTGCATTAGTAGTTGGGTTTGTATAAAATATTTTTTTATATTAGTTTTACTTAACAATTTAAATTGTTCTGTTTATAGTTTGTTTATTAAAAAACTGAATAATTTTGATGTTTCTCAACAAATTCACCTTTCACCAGGAGTTGACTCATTTTCGATGTATTTACAGCATCATTAGGTTCAGAAAATTGAGTCAAATTTATCATCTGGGACTAAATAAGAGAAATAACATCTGGGAATTTTGATTATGAACACCAGACTGATACAAACATCAGTCAGCAGGGTATTCAGGTGCCTTGAAGAGAACCTGATAAACATCCCAGTGAATATTCAGTTTTAACCCATCTGTAAACTGACAAGGATCAAGAAAATAAAATCAATTAAATGTAGTTTTCTAAAAAAAAAAAAAAAAAACTGGATGTAAGCTGATAATTATTCCCTCATGACTTCATCATCTGGGATCTTTTTGTCACATTTCAGACGTATTTCTGGCTAAGCTGTCAAAAACTTGTCTGCCAAAGATCCCCCAGGTCTCAGTTCGCTGTGAGGAAGCTGCAGGAAGTTGAGATTAATTAAGTGTTTTTGTTCAGAAACCCACACAAGGAGAGACTGCAGGGTTGTTCCGACACCAGTAAATCTAAAACCGGGTTCGCCAAGTGGAAATGAATCCCTAGCTGTGATGGGTTTATGAAATCGCCACAGAGACGTCGGTGAGCGCTCACGTTGTGTTGCCGGGCAGTGAACTGCAGCACGGCGGTGAGGAAGCCGTTGGGAAAGGTGAAGCCGGACAGCCAGAACAGAACGGGGGGCTGGAGCTTCTCTGCCCAGTGTGCGAACTGGTCCACTCGCTGGCAGAGGTCGCGCGTCCACGCTGCCAGAGGCTTCAGAGATGGATACGCCTGGAGGACAGAGACAGACGTGGGGTCAGCGCTGCGGTCCAGCTGCTGGCAGCCCCTCATAATGAGTTCAACAGCAGTGTGGCTGCACTGGACGGATTATTAGGGCAGAAATGAGAGAAAATTCAACTGATCACAGAGTAAACAGTGCAAAAGGCTCATAACGTTAGCTTATTTTCCCCTTGCAAACAGCAAGAATTCCTTGTAATCTTTTGAAGTGGTACTTCAGGTTTAATAGAAGTATTTTAAAGGGTTTCTCAGAACATTGGCTGCTTCTACTTATTTTCTATTCAGTTTTTTGTTTATTTAGCCACTGAATTCCTACAACAGAGTATTAAGACTACCAGAAATAAAATAATTTAAAAAAAGCCAGAGAGCCCAAAAACTCTGAAAATTTGAGATTAATTTCACGCATTAATGAGAAAAAATATGGTTATTCTCTGATGCCAAAATAAATAGGACTCAGGATTCCCATGTTGAAATATGGTGATGGCAGCATTATGACATGGGAATGTTTTCCTCCAGAAAGGCCAGGGAAGTTGGTCAGGGATAATGGGAAGATGAATGGAGCTAAATGAATAAGGAAAACCCTTTATTTTGCTCCATCCTAAATATTTTATGAACATTTCTAAGAAAAACATAGTGTCTTTAGTCAGAGGCTTTTTCACAGTCACTGTAATACAGTCAGCTACATGGTGATGGCTGGCATATCACCATGCACAATAATGCTTTAAAAAATTTTGAATTAATATCAATTACAATAACATTAATTTCCCTTTGGGAAAATATTTTTGATTTGAATTGAGACACTTGAGACTGGGATGGAGGTTCACCTTCTGGCAGAACAGCGTCCTCAAACACGGTCAGAGCTGCAACGGGGTGGTTTATATATATTCAGGTCCAAACCTAATTTCCACTGAGTAACTAACCTTTCCACATCTTGCTCCATCATTCATTCATGAACTTCTCAAAGTCCTTCTTTCTTCTGTTCAAGACTTTGATCTTTAGTTTCTGTCTCTGTCCTTAATCACTCTAACCTGCTGCACATCCTTTCCAGCCAATCGATGGAAATCCTTTTTTGCTTCCTTGATGTCCAGCCTCACACACGACTCAACATTTCCTTCATCTTTTACTTCCACACAGCCTCCACGTATCTTCACCCACTTTCTGCATGTCTCTTGACAAAGAATTAGCTACAATTTTGATTTCAAACAGGATTATTTTAAATCTCTGCCCACAAACCTCACACTCAAAAAACTATGCAAACATTGAGGGGTTTGAGGAGAAATCTACATGGCCAGAGAGCAAGAGAGAGCAAGAGAGGGAGAGAGAGAGAGAGAGAGGCCAAAATTAAAGCCATGAGTCTGAGCTCAGAGCTAATGACAGGCTGCCATGCCAAGGACGGCCAGAGGAGGAAAGAGATGAAGAGATGGAGGGACAAATAAGCAGGATGGGGTTCTCGTTGCTGCATCGAGACTTGAAGGCAGAACTGGAGCAGATTAAATGAAAGCGTGAACATCAGGTAAAAGAAAAAGAGAAACATGTAATGGATATTTAAAAAAACAGAGACATGGACTAAAGCCAGGATTAGAAACAAAGAGTTGTGTAGTTTACAAGCAGTCTGTTGAATAGAGATGCTCAACTGGAAGCAGCAGCCTTAATGGCTATCCAATACGCCTATAAAAGGAAACACACACACACACATACACACACACATACAGTAGATTGAGCCATAATAAGCTGCTGGCTGGAACACAATGAACTCAGGGTCTTATTGGGAAAGTGGAGCAGGCCTTGGAAGGTTTACTTTGCTTATTGCTCTCCGATTAGTCCACAGACAGTGGCTTTGTTCGGCCCCTGAGGGCCAAGGTGAGCTCCGCCTCATGAGGGCCCACTCACAAACCCAAACGACGCTTTTATGAGCGGCCCTTAGAAAGACCAAAACATTGGATATAAACATGAACTCCTCTGACCTAGAATCAGTTGAAGCCCCTTGACCCAATGATGGGACAGCACCCGGGGTCCCATCCCGCCCGCAACCCCCAAACCCCCCACTGTGCAGAGTGGTCCAGTGGTAATGAAGCCAGAACAGATTATTCACAGCTGGAAGGCTGCCAGCGCTCCATCACCTTGTGTGTTTATGTCGATGAAGAGAGCAGAATAAAAAGCATTTTTTCTGTGTGAGTCAGACAGGGTGAAGGATAGATGGACGAATATGCCTTTAATAGGAACACACCGCTTTCTGCAGCTGTTTTAATGGCTGAGTGGGAACAACAAGATCAGTGTTAGACCATTAGATTATTGTGCAGAAAGATCTTTTCAGTCTAGTCACCATTTGCAATTACATTCAGAAAAAAAAAAGACTGTACTGGTTGCTGCAACTTTCTGTTTGGTGTGTCATGTGAACCGATGTGCTCAGACATCCCAGCTGAAAAATGTTTTACCACTGTTATTTCAATTTTAGGAAAATCAAATCAAAGCTTTAAGCTAACAAAGCATGCGAGTTACTGCAAGTTTTATCCGATCAACCCATGTTATCAATGAGTTACATCAAAAAGGGGAATAAAAATGCTTATACTATCCCAGGATTACAGCATTAGCATTTCAGCAAATTAGCCTAGCATTTCAGAAAAGACTGCAGCTGCATGACATTTATACAACGTATTGAATAAAGATTGCACGAATGAAATTTCCCCACTTTTAATAACACATATATTCTGTGCAACGCAACTGAATCTTTCATTGATGTGTTTCTAAAATAAACTAAAACATACGTTTTAGGGCTGAGACAATAAATTCGATTAATCGTAATCAATCAGTTACTGATGTAATCAGCAACTAATTTAGTAATTGGTCAATCATAAAATAGAGCATAAAGACTCAAAAAAGGCCATTTGCTGATTCAACTACATACTCAGCTGTTAATATACAATTGTACAAAAAGATATACATTTTGCATTTAAGGTAAAAATAACTTCTGTCTGTAAATATGTTGTACTTAAAGTTTTTCAAGTTTTTGAGCTGTAGATGCATCCTTTCCTACAACCGATCAAGCGTTCACTAAAGCTTAAACATCTTATTTTAAAAACAAGACTTGAATTGTTTGTTTTGCATATTTTACTGTATTTCTCATATTGCATAAAAGCCGTAAGCGGTTGAACATAATATTTGCAGTGGGTTTTTTTTTTTACTTAGTTCACAACAAATCATAACACATTTCCCAACCTGCTTCAGGAAGACTTCAAATGTTGGTAAATGTAGCCGAACTTGTGATGTGAGAACAGATGCTGCTGAAGTGAAGTGATACTGAATGTGTAAATGATACCTTAAGTGCTGAGTAAAGACCCTTAAATGTCCTCTTAAGATTTCCTGCATGACTCTAATTTCTGTGTGTCTGCACCTTCTCCCACACCGGGGGCACGCGGGCGTCGTAAATACAGTTGAAGGTCTCCTCCATGCTTGGTGACATCACCACGAAGCCTTTTATTCCCTTCTCCAGCTCCACCAGGGAGAAACTAGAATAAAGTATGAAAATAAATGCAAGAAAAGATTACAATATTTCACCTAGGCTTCAAAAACGTTAGGCGGGTGCTGTGTAACACGTCTCGTCTAATAGACAAATTGATAGTTCATACATGATGGCTTCCACCAGAGAGTTGTATCTCTGGATCTCTTGTAGTAAGACCACATTAAGGGGTGTAGGGTTGTCCTGGAGGACGGTCCTGGTCCCCTCGCAGTCAATCAGAGTTGGGATCTTAGACCGAACCTCTCCCAGCAGCTCCAGAACCTGCACATGAACACAAGATTGGCTCAATTACACTGAAGTGTTTCAAAATCAAAAGACCACATATAGACACCGTCGGGTACTGGAAAACTTCAGAAAACAAAGTTGTGATAAAAAAAACAACAAAAAAAAACAACTTCTCACATCTTTACAGTTTTTAATTTTTATTTTAATGTTTAATTCCTCCTTCAGATGAATTCATTCCATCATTTATAGAAATTCATCCCAACCCCAACCATCACACTACCACCACCATGTTTGACTGTAGTTTTGATGTTCTTACTTTTGCATTTTTATTTTTTTTTTGCAAATGTGTAATCAGTACTTGTAGTTTTTTTGGGCAGATGCTTGTGTACATGTTTGCTCTCTGAACCCTACATCGGAGCCTGTCATGAATGCTCTGGGTAGTTAGCATGGCCACAAATGATGGCAGATAAACAGTTTACCTGTAACGCTCAGTTGTTTTTCTTGACTGACAGTGATAAGACCATCCTCCTGGCTGTGATTGGTTGTTTCTGATAGAGTGGTGTGTTTCTGCAAATGGCAGTAGGACCACAGAGAGACAGACAGAGGAGAGCCTGTCTGATTTTTTTTTTTTCACAGATTTTCTGACATGGAGGAAGTTTTAACAAAAACTGTATGTAAAAAATTTACTTTTATTAATGTTACATTCTGCAGCTTTGATGCTCCACTGCATAAATGCTGATAAATACTGATTACTAAACTATGCAATACTGTGAATAAATATATTTGTGAATCATTTGGAATAAAAAAAAGGAATCAGGCCTTGATTATGCTAGTGAAATTTATTTTTTTTCCCCACCAGGGGGCTTTTTTTGTGGGCTCTAGTGTCACTTATTTTGACAGAAGGCTGACAGGAATGGGGTAAGGAGAGGGGGGAAGACATGCGGCAAATGCCGCCGAGTCCGGGAGTCGAACCCGCGACGGCCGCGTCGAGGACTCAAGGCCTCCAAATGTGGGTCGCGCTATCCCCTACGCCACCACTGCACGCCCCTACGCTAGTGAAATTTAACAAAAAATCCAAAAGGCAGTGTTATCTTTTCACATTGGACCCAGTTTATTTGGATTGATTAAAGATTAAACTAAATCATTATCTGAAAACTGCTTTTTGTCTTTACTCTCATTATCTTTAACTAATGTTAAATTTAGCTAATAATCTAAACTATTCAAGTGGAAAGAGGCACAAGCAAATACAATTTGTAAATGGAACTGTACACAGCTGAAAAGGAAGGAGAGTTAAATAACATAAAGAAAACATTTAATAGACTGTTTAAGCAGCAGGAAAAAAGTTAATGAAACAAAACTATATGTCTGACTTCAGAGTCTAAAAAGCATCCTCTTTACCGCAGTCTACATCTCTTAAAGATTCCTGGATCTGCATCTTATTACACTGACAACTGCTAACCAGACTACAGGTCTAATGTCTGGCTTCATGTAACCACTCTTTGAAACCAAAAGCAGAAAACAGCTGCCAGAAGACACTTGCCACGGCCAATCTAAAAAAAATCTAACTATTAACATTTAGTTCAATTCTCATTCAGTTATGGTACACTCTGCGTCTGAAAATAAATAGCAGCCTTCGGATAAGCTGGAAGCAAATGTTTAACCACATCAACCTCCAGACAGTCAGAAGAAAAATCAATCTCTGGTTTATGTTAAAATGCTGATTGGTTTTGCCACATAACCGCCGCATAGCGTCAGTACCAGTAGATAAAAACCTGAGTGAAGCCGACAGCTGAGGTGAAGGAGCACCAAAGCATAACATGTTTGCTTGTTTTTCCAAAACATGCCACACATGTATTGCAATGTGAGCATGTTGGTAAAAAAAAAACACACCAGAGCACTGACTGTTTCCCAGTGGTTCTGTTCCCAAAAACAAATCTTCCAACAGGGTTTTATGTAAAAGTTTTTATCCCTCGCCAGCGTTTAAACCTTCATGTGAGTATAAAAGAGATGAGCTTCAGGGTCTGGCAGTCTGTTTTGATAATGCCAAGCCTTCCACAAATAACACAAAAGTCCACGTGATTTCTGTTTACCACATGATGAGGGGTTAACTTATTTTTAACTTTAATGCAATGTTTCATCTATCTCAGAAATCAGGGTATGATCTAACTCCCCCCACTAGGAAGTCAGAAAATTAACTGGTTATGTTGTTAATGGTAAATGGCCTGTATGAAACAATTAAACGTTATTAAATAAATGTCAAATAATTCAGGAATCCGTTAATTATTAAATGGAGTATAAAGACTCAAAAAAAGGCCAAAGAATACTAGAGTCAGAGCAGTAACTACGCCAAACTATCCAAAAAATTTACTTTTTCAATTAGAATAAAAAGACATTTGATATATTGCATCCAGAACTTCTCAAACGGCAAAGTTTTAGCTTCACCTGCTTTAGATTTTGTAAAAATGTATCTCTACTAAGCATCTTTACTATCCAATTATTAATAGGTTAAACCAAAAAATATTCACCAGATTATTCCTGCACTCTACTGATGTTAAGTCAAGCATAAAAAGCTTTTGTTGATGTATTTTTTTTTGCTGCGGATCCATCCGTTGCTATAAATGATCAAGAGTGCACTAAAGGGATGCTATGTTATTGCATTTTAGACAAAACACTGTTTTTTATTTGAAAAATGAATTTCTTTGTTTATTTGCTTCTTTTAACTCATTTCTAATATTCCATAGAAAATGCTTATGGTAAGTAGTTCAATGAAAAATCTGCAGGTGGCTGTAGGACCACAGGGAGGTAGCTTGATTTTTTTCACATATGATCTGTTTCATATTTTACTGTCACAACATAGTGAGAGTTTTAACAATTATGTAAAAAAAAATTGTGAAACGACATACTGCAGCTTTAACCTAATTTTAATCACACTGAAAACCATTATCCATAAATGGAAAGAACATTCCCAGGATTACCAAAATTACTCCTACAGTACATTGAAAGCTCATCTAGGAAGCGGCTGAGAAAATAACACAGAGGTTGACCTCACAAGTCTCTTTCCTGCCTTACTCCAAAATAAAAGTCTAAAACCATTGAAACAGGATGACACAGACTGGGTAGCGCTTCACCAGAAGCACGTCAGTGTTCTGGTGTTTTTTTTTATAAATTTTGAGATCCCAGCATCTTCTCATCCTCACTGACATACCGTGTCCTCTCGACTGGGTCTGGCCCCGGCCCCCGTCGCCGTGGTCCCTGTGTGCTGAGGCTGCAAGGAGAGCAGCGTCTCGAACAGCGTGCGGGTCTCCGCGATCTGGCTGGCAATGTCGGCGTTGGGGTGCTCACCGAACACCTCTGGGTGCTCCGTGGCCGGCAACGTGTTGATGTGTTCCTGGAACGACGACAGCGGACCCTCACGGGGAATATAGTAGGTGGGTAAGATTGATAGCCTAATAAAGAGTTGAGCAGAAAATGTGTTATAGATTAGCAAATGTGCAGCTCCTACAATTAATGAACTGCATACATCTCTGTCAGAAATTTGCATACATGTAAATTAAAAGCTCATGATCATTTTGGTTGTTTTTTCTTGAATGGAAAGTGGTGTGATTTTTTCAAAAAACAAATTGGGGAGAAGAGATTTAAACTTTTTTGGATTAGATTTTGTCTAATCCAAAAATAGGTACTAATGCATTCAATTCACAATTCAAGTGAGCCAATAAAATATAATAATAAAGAAGCTAATTTTAATAACTTCACTAAAAACTGATTTGAGTGCAGCACAGATGACATTTGAGTAAAATTCTGAGGAAAGATGTTATTCCATCTTTTATGAACGCTTCATTATCAAAAATGACAAATACTTTGTGTTGTACCTAACTCCAGTGTAAGAACACTTTAATATCCAGCAGATCAATTACTGCTCTTTAGAAGGATTGAATCTGTAAACCTATTTTATCTTATTCCACTTCCTTGACTTATCAGAGTAATAACAATTGAGAAGATTTATACAGCAAACAACCTGAGGAAAGTGCAAAAGCTCAATTTTTTGCTGTAGTATTCAACCTGACCTCTTGGTGGTGCTGGTGCTCTTTGTACAGTAAGAAGCCTCAGCAGACCACAGATTACCTCTATGAGGAAAATGTCTTTTCAGACATATTGAATAAATGTGACTTTAATTTTACACCCAGACCTAAACGTTGAGCTGTGAGCATCAAAGAGAAGAAGAAGAAGAAGAATTAAAAACAAGAGTCTCACTTGTAGAAGGTCTGATTTATAGCTCCATCGCAGAAGTAGTCGTTGATGTATGTGGTTAGGAGTCGACGGTCCCACTCGTCTGTGACGTGGCCGCCGTAGTTGACACCAGCGATGAGGTACTTGAGCGCATCCCAAGGGATCTCCTCATATTTATCCAGGTATAAACAGAGCAGATTCTCGCTCACCTAACAAAGGCATCGCAGATTGAGTCATAAAGTGTTTTGCTTCTGTATTCTAAACACAAAGATGTTGATGGTTGAGAAATTGAATATTTTGGGTCATGATTGGAACTTATTGTCTTGTAAAATTAAGAATATAGGAGAGTTAGCACAATGCCAAGGTAGAAAGACAATGTGAGAAGAGCTATAGGTCCATTTACAAACAACTGGAGGTCTATGATTAACCACTGAGAAAGATTATTCACAAGAGAAAAAGTATAACGGTATGACAATGGTATGGCCGCATCTGAATGATTCACAAGAATGAAGGAAAAATGTTCTTTGGACAGATAAATCCAAATTAGAGGCATCTGAACATAATACATGTCACCATACTTGGATAACTCAGAATATTATCAGCAAATATTCTGGTATTTACTGATAATATTCACACCTCTTTCAATACATAGATGGTATGGACAATAATCTAAAAACACAGCAGAACGGTTCCAACAGAAAAATGAAAAGGAGCCAAAGTGTTGCGAATGCCTAGTCAAAGTTCAATCTGAAATGAAGTGATGGATCTTAGCTATGCAGAAAAGAATATTTCCAATCCTCAAGTTAAAGAAATGCTAGGAGTGGGCAATATAGACTTAGAATTTTATTGTGATATTGTAAAAAATTGTGGAGATTTTTCACAATAAATGACAAATGAGGAAACAGGAAGTGACCTCTCAGCTCACATCATTTAAACAGCAAATGATAGATAAATATCACATAAATCCCTTTCAAACATTTTATGTACAAAGTAGAATACTAGCTAACAGATACTGTTTCTCGCACCTCAAAGTCAGAATCATTGAAGCCGTAGATGATGTTCCAACCCATTTGTCGGAACTTCTTTCTTTCCAACAGGATGCTGTGGAAAAAGCAGAGGGCGTAGAGCAGCTTCTTGTAGAGCCTGGGTCTGGTGCAGCGGTTGAACTGAGCTTCAGTCACCAGCTGGTACAGACGCTTCATGTTGGCTTTCACGCCCTGCAGATACAAAGCAGGCAAGATTTATTAAAATATCCCTAAAGCAATAACATGAAGGTTTTCATGTTTGCAGTGACATTTGCACGCTTGTTTACCTTTGGCGGCTCGGTGGTCATCTTGATACCAGCCTGCAGAATCGTGATGGGAAAATCCGGGTGTGGTGAAGAGCTGAGCCACAGTCTGAAGTTGGGCTCTGGATTCTGAACCGGAAACTCCTTTATTAGTTTGTCCAACTCTGGCATCCAGGAAAGAGACAAGTGGCAGTTGGCAAGGAAGACCCAGTGGCCTGGGAAGTCACAGCACAGTTTTTTTAAGCTTTGATTTCTGTTGAGTACTGTGTATATGTCTTTAGTATTATTTTGGAGCTATTTTTAAAGACTTTGGGTTTTGTTATGACTAAATTCCAATTATTTATGTGAAATTAACTGAACAAAAAGCAGCCAAAGTCCAAAAAAGAACTTAGAAAATTTGGAGGACAATTGACCAATAACAGTCAATCACTTGCTCATATTTGTATGATATAAATATGAAATAAAAGTTCACACATACAAATATACTGTATATATTCCACTCAATTACTAGGTGATTTTTTTCCGTTTCTATTGTAAGTTTTATATAAAAACATTTTAACGCCGCCATCACAATAGATACTGTGATATGAATTTTATGCCATATCACCCATCCTTACTGCAGATGTCTCTTTACCTCGGTTCTGTTATTTTCCCTGTAAAGCAGTAAATTGCATAGCTTAGCATTGATCCTACGTAAAGACAACTTGCTTATTCATATAGTAAAAAGGCCTTAAAAATAAAATCTGTGAAAGAAACGGACTGTTAAGAGTCAGTGTATGAACATATGGTTGGATGGACAGATGGGTGGGTGAACGGACGGATGGATGAATCGATTTCTCCTGTGTTCGTCTTCTATTGAGAACTATTGAAGCAGCTTAAGTTTATACACCTATCACGTTGCGAAGGAAACCGGAAATAGTCTGGTTCTACATCCGGACTTTCCAAGGCCCTGGAAACAAACGGACCTTGGTTTCTAACTCCTTTTGTCCACATCTGGAAACCAATGAACTCTTATTCAGCACTTTTCCAGACTGCATGTGAATATGTATGGATGACTCAGCTAAAACGATAACAGCTGGTGCCATACCGTTCTTCACTCCTTCCTCTATGAGCCTCCTGGCGATGGGCGCCTGCCCCTGGCCCAGAGACAGAGCGCTGAATTGGTGGCTCATCCCCGAGGCCTTAGCCAGTTGCAGCAGCGATCCTGTGGGGTCCACTCCAGGAGACAGCACAAAGATCAGAGGACTGCAGCAGGTGGACTCCTCCACCACCTGTCACAAGACGAAGGGAGTGAGGAAGGAAGGTAGAGTCAACTGGCAGAGCATTTAAATCAGTTGAATACGATTAAAACACACACACACACAAAAACATCCAAGTTTTAAACATTAAAACCTATCATTCACAAAATGTCAAAGCACCAGGATGAAATGGGACTGCAGTTGAAACTTACAGCCTTCATGTCAAGGACAGGCGGCTCCACAAAGCGCGGGCCCAGATTTTTGATGACGAAGGAGGTGATGCAGAAAGACACTCGGTCTTGGCGTAGGAAACGCACTATTACCATCTTCTTGAGCTCATTGTAGCTGTGATCCAAATCACCTTAAAGACCAAAGAAGAGGGTAAGGAGTCAAGAACAAAAGTGATTCTTTTGAAGGAAATGTATGGACTTCTATCATAAAATCCTAATAAGTCCCATTTTGGTAGAACTCTTTACGTTTCACAAGTCCCTAAAGAAAAGTGAACTGGTTTTCTTGAACACTGACAAATTCAAACATTAACTTAAGTTTGCTGGACTGTAATAAAGTCAGGCCAACCGATCTGCACAGACCTGGTAGTGGAGCGTTCTCTGGCTCAGGGTGGGTATACCAGAGGTTCCAGTCTCGTGGATAGTGTTCAAAATAGGCCACAATGCCATGGAACTTGGGCAGTTTATCCAGCTCTGTGATGCCGTCCCAGCTGGAGTCTGGCAGCCAGCTGATAAATGGATTATCCATCCGCTCGTCCTTATCAATAGCCTGTCAATAGGTCATAAGTTAGAGTGTCTTCTCTCAAAATGCCCAACACATTAATGAAGCAGGCAGGCTGTTCATGAATAAGAATGTTCAGAGCTTTTTTTGTCTTTTTTTGTCCTATCGGGCCACCGTTAATAAAACGTTATGAAGCACGACGTTTGTGTGTTTCTTACGACAATGCCTCGGAGGAAGATGTTGTACTCATCCATGTTCAGTTTCCCGGCCACTTCCAAGATTTTGACGCACATCTGGAAACTGAAAAGAAGCTTGTGAGCCTCAAAGAGACCCCGACAGGTGTACCTGAAGGAGAAGAAGGCAAACGTAGAGTTAGCTTGAGAAGCCCATGAAATGCTGATCGATTTGGAGTTAAAAAGTCTGAGTCATCGTCACCGGTACACGGCGTATGTGTGGTAGTCATTGAGGTTGTTGATTCGTTCCTCGACCCTTAAGCTGTATGCCTGCTTGCTCTTTGCTATGCTGAGCATGAACAGGTTGATGTAGGCGTCCAGAGAAAACTGGTACATGGGGTCGATGATGCCCATGTCGTTTAGGATGAAGAAGAGAATGGAGGCTCGCTGAGCACATGGTCGGTAGGCCTGTTGGGAGAGAAAGTCTACAACTACTTGTGGTCGCCAATAAAAACAAGAAGAATCTATAATCCAAAGAATAAAACTGGAAATATACATAGTAGTTCCATTGGATAAGCTAGTTTAAATGTAAACTAGCTTATCCAAACTATCACTTTAATAATAGTGAGTGCTTCTGCAAGATACTCATTTTCACATCTGTGCAAGGCAAATAACAATTATTGTAGTAATCAGTTAATCTATTGATAATTCTGAAAATTAACCTGATAAAAATACCAACATATTCTGCAGATTAACTACTTAAACATTTTTAAGCAATATTAGAAACACATAAAAATGCAAATAAAAAATTACAATCAATTTTTCAAATAAGGTAATAAACATTTTTATGCCTAAAATGCAATAATATATATGGAATAATTACTGTAGTGTATGCTATACATAGAGTGTTAATTTCTTGGGATTATTATGTGATTCACTGCAGCAACAAAACCTCTTGACTTCAGCGCCTCAAAGCTGCTGAGTAGATTATCAGAGGTAACAGCAGTCAGGTGGTTTGTTCATGTTCAGATATGTGTATGAATTTGTTTGTAATGTGCTTTTATGTGTAATCTGGTGGTGCTGACAGGCAATGTTTACTAAAATACAATAGTTACAGGCAAAAGAAATATATCTATATATTTAATCAATTTCCTGTTTTCATCTGTTAAAATTACTAAAAAACTAAAATAATACTAACATTACTGGAGTACTGATTTCAACTGGTGAGCAAGGAGAGTCTTAATCTCTACCTGCTTTTCACAGAAACCCAAATGTTGTTGCATATAAGCTTATTGACTTTTATTAAATAAATCAAATAAATAAATATTAAATAAATTAAATTAATTGCTGCGTTTAATAGGCAAGCGTCTCATGCTGATGTCTTTGTTTGGGTTCCCCAGTATCTACAGCGACTCCTGCCCTCCTGACCTCTCTGGCTGAGTCGATCTTCAGCTCGGTCTGCTCGCTGGTCTCCAGCTGCTCTGTAACTTGGCTGGACGTCACCTTGGAGGCCTGCAGGGTGTTTACCAGCTGGACGTCGTCCAGCAGAGAGCCGCTGGCTTCGTTCAGGAGCCTGGTGGGATCAAGCAAACGCAAGGGACATCAAAACTGCAGTAACAGTTTGAAATTTTTTAAATAATTAGTACAGCTCCCTTCAAAATGATTGAACAGGATAGTAAAGACATGCAAAAAAGTTAAAAAAATATACAGACAGCCTTTCAACATGTCTTTTCTTATGCTTTCTTCTATGTGGCTCACCTTATAGTGAATCACTTCTCTGTATAATGACCCAGTGAGAAAATATTATTTACTGTTTAAATGCCATCTGATTTTTGTTTACAATGCCCAGTTATTTCTAAGAAACCAATGCACAGCATTCCAATTAAAATTTATTTAGGAAGTTAAAGATTACTTTCAAAATCCAAAGAAACTGAACAACAGGGGCAAAAGCACATATTAAAGAAGTTTCAGAAAAAAATATCTCACAGCAATAAGGAATGGGGTCAATAACTTGACAAACAATTTTGTTTTAAGGTCAAAATTTTCCATACTAAAAATTGTCCAAATTCCTCAAATGAAAGATTTGATCAATCTTTAATTTCTTAAAATTAAAGATTGCATTTTGTTTCATAGTGAGATATTGCTGCAGTAAACTTTATATGAATTCATTTCAACACTTATCAAATTTCTTTACCAAGGTCAATAGTGTCTTAGAAAACCTTTTGAGTCAAAAAATCTTTTTTACAATTTCATTCATCCAGCACTGATGGATGGACAAAAAGATGGATGGATGGATGGATGGATGATCGATAAGTGGACAGATGAGTGGATACACGGTTGATTTAGTGCTCTGTGTTCCGATGTAAAAACGTCAAAGAGTCGGCTGTACAAACCTGAGGATCTCATCCTCCAGGTCCTGCAGACTTTTTTTGCCAGCAGCAATGCTGATCACCAGTGAATCCTTCTGCTGCTCCAGTTCTGGACGCTCTTTACGTACCACAATCCCTAGCAGCTGAGCCTCAAGACCCTGTGAAGCAAATAAAAAAACAACAACAAAAAAACAAACAGGCGGATATGTTGAAACGGTGTCTGAAAGTGTGCACAGATGAGCAGGAAGAACATATTCTTCCACACACCTGCTCCTTGACAGCAAAGTTCACTATGGTGGTCTTTGAAGAAATCTCTGGGGAGTAATGGGGGTTGGACAACTTGGTGGTGATGTAGAACCTGAAGTTAAGGTTATATTCGATCTCCTTGTCACCCAGCTTCATCAGCAGATTGCCACCTGGGGAAAAGAAACCCCACAAAAAGTCACAAATCTGGCGTTTAAATAAGCTACATTTAACGTTATGTGTGTGCAGACCTATGTGAGTCAGAGACTTGTTGAGAATAGGGTTGAGGGACGGATCCAGATCCTCCTGGACGTTCTGTAGCAAGACAGGATTCCCCAACTGGATGGCAGTTTCCAGAACCCGAAGGTAGTCTGGCGTTTGAAGGTCTACTAGTTTTAGACCCTGGGCAAAAAGGAAAGAAAGTTATAAATTGCTTTTATATTATCAACACAACATACGAGTCACAATAAATTTTGGTGATCTAAAACAAAATGTCACAGATCAGTTCAAATAAATTGTTGTTTTTGTTAAAGGTGCTTTGTGGCACTAGAAGCCTTCAGACAGGAAATGAGCAGAGAGAGGGGAGAAAAGGTTCAAAGGTGGAGAGTTGTTAGGAATCCCACTGACTGAGCAGGATGAGAGAGGTAGCAGAAAGGAGGGCAGAGTCACTCTTACCGCTTCCTTTTCCATATTTTTGATCCACTTCATAGCCTGGCCTTGAGGGTCGACTATCAGTGGCCATCTTAAAAGAGAAGTTATTTAGGTCACACTGAAGAGTAGATGATAAAGTCATGATGAAAGTTGTGGTAGTGACCTAAAGGTTACGCTAAATAAATGGTCATATTCAGAAAATTAGCATATATGTTCCTATGAGGGTCGTCTGCCAGATTAAAGGTTCCTTTAGAAAATATCCACCTTTAAGCAGCTGTTAAACATACTTTTCATTCAGCTCACATTTCTGTATTAAAATGTGTTTTTTATTGGTCTGATGCAATGTTCTAATCGTAAACCTTTAATATACAACCTGTTCTTAAACATCTTTAAAATATTTAATCTTACACTCTATACTTGAAATGTTTTTTTTATATTTCAATGAAATATACTTCAGCGAATTTTATGTTTTAATTGTCTGCACACTTTAATACTTTTTTGTATTGTGTACGCTAGTGTGGTTCTTAGTCAGGTCTCCTTCTAAAAATATATTTAGGAAGGACTTCTTAGTAAAATAATAGGGAAAAATTTTACAACTCTTGAGCTTGCTGTGTATCCCTACCTGTTCCCGCGGGTGATGATAACTCCATTCTCAGTGGAGAACGCGTCAGACGGCAGACCCTGAATATTCCAGCTTCTCACAACTGTTGGTTTGGACAGAAATACAGCAAAACTGAATCCTGGTGTGCAGTGGATCTCTGATTCCAGAACCTGAGCCGAGAACACGGACAGGAAGCGAGAGAGAGAAATCACATTTATTCTTTAGTGTAAAAGCTGTTGAAGTCTCATGTTAAAGTTGAACGTTGTTTTGACCCCTTTCATCCAGATGCCGAGCAGCTTGTCTCTGTAATTGGACAGGAAGGGCCCCATGTAGGACAGGAAGGACGAAGCGAGCAGGCAGTCTCCAACAAGGTATCCCATGTTTTTCTCAAGACCCTGCAGCACATCCACAGATCATGACAGAGTTCTCCCGTGTCTGAATGTTGGTTTATAACAACATTACTACCTTTGTGAATAAATTAAACTAATAGATTGCCCTCATCTGCACTCACACTTTATGGCAAGTGTTCTTTTGAGTTTCACATATGTGTAGACATATTTCATTTAACTTGAAAGTGAGATAAAAAGATGGATGGGTCTTTTTTTATTCAGTGTATGTAAACGTCTTGTCTGTCTAACACTGAGCTTAAATAGCTCAAACTTATGAGTGCCTATGAGTGAAACGGTTAGACAGGAGCTTTTTATGACCCCATAAGTCTGCTGAAATATGCATCTACATCCTAATCTGCCTCTTGCACTTAAACATCTTGAAATGTAAGGCTTACAGTCACTCTCTCATCCCAGCGGACCCTTTCCCCAGCCAGTCCTGTCACCAGTTTGTCGGCTCGGTCCAGTTTCAACTCCATCTCCTGAGATTTGACTCTCAAACTCTCCTTCATAGCCAGCTTCTCGGCATGTTGCTTTTGCAGCGCATTCAGCTTTTCCGCCACCTGAGCCCCAAAAAACACTGATTGTAGCATCACTTTGAAATGTGTAAGAGAGAGAAGAAAGCCACCATTATTTATACCTCTTGTAGTTTTTTCATAGCATCGTCCAGAGCAGCTTCTTTTTCTGCTAAAGCGGCCATTGCAGTGTTCAGCAACGCCCGCTTTGGTTCAACCTCCCGGTATATTCGTCCGTACACCTAGGGAGTTCATTTTAATGTGTGATGATTGGTTGACTTATTATTCTCCCATAGCTATAAACCGCTCTGTACATGGTGTTCTGTGAGGATAAACACCCTCTTACCTCCATGGCTCTGACCCACATGCAAAGGGACTTGGCAGCCAGTGACACTTTCCCGATGATCTCTGGTTGGAAGTCCACCTGCCTGCAGTACTGACCGATCCTCTTCAGAACACGGTCCGTTATATTATCCTTGTCATAGTTGACCAATGTTTTGATGAAGTTGGGCTCACCTGCCAGAAACAGTTTAAGGTCATTATACATGCCTTCCAAAGTACATTTACAGACCTCTAGTGTGAAATGCAATAAAACAAAGCAATAAAATAAAACCAACTTTTATTGCAGTGGTGTAATTTCACACTTAAATATTAAATATTGCACCTTTTAAACCTTTTGTGCCTATTTATAGTTTTATACAAATTACTTTTTTTGCTCTCAAAAAATTAATGTAAATAAAGTACAGTTTTGATTTCAATACAGTACATAGGTAAATTGAGGTATTTATTTTGCAAATCAGCCAAGTCGGGTCTAATTCTGACCACTAGATAGCAGCAAAATGCTTCCAATGTTATCCTTGGTGTGTGTTGAATAACAGGCATTAATTTGAATGCATTTAATCAGTGGGGAAAAATCTGCATATATTAGTATTGTAGTATAGGTCCAAATTCTGTGCATATATTTCTCATTCTGGGAATGTTTTTACTCAATGACAAAATAAACTTGGAAGACACGTATCTCCAAGTTTCAGGGTGGAATTCTGTGATAGACTTACATTTTAAAAGTTCTGAGTTTTTCTGTTTAGTAGTTAATTATTTTCAGCCGTTTAAACAAACATATACTACTTTGGTAGTACAGGACTCATTTTCCAAACATGTCAGCTGTTGTTTTCTCTCACCAAGCTGTCTCTTGGCTTCAGCCCACGTCGGCTCTTTGCCAAGAAGGGTCATGACAGCTTGCATGACGGTCTCCACCAGCACTGGAGGACGGCCGTAAGACTTGATCTCTGTCATGTCCTTCTTGTTTAGAGATTCTAGGGCCTGAGAGTAAGGAATGAAAAATGAGTGGCAGTGAAAGAAGAAATAAAGTCAAAGCTGTAAATGTGATGGAAGACAAACGGCTACCTTCAGGGCCTCTTCGAGAGCAGGCATGGCTTTGTCCAGCTCCCTTTGTGCATTTTGAGCCATGGCTTTACACTGTAGCTCCTCTGCTCGAATCCTCTCACTTTTCTCACTCACCATCTGAACAAAACAGAGCCGATGACTTCATCCATTTTGTTTTGTTTCTTTTTTAAGTGTTCACTGACACATTTTCATCACACTTACCTTCTGCTGTTCATCAGCCTCACCCTTTTGCTTCAAAATGACAGCTAGGTACTGGTCACACTGCCTCTGAAACTCCACCAACTCCGCCTTGGCCTCCTCCAGCTCCACCGTCATGGCCTCTACTTTCTCCCGGGTGTCGTTGATTTTGAAAAGGCCGTTTCTCAGTTTGCTCACCTGCTCCCCCAACTCACTGCGCTTCTCCCCCAGCAGTCTGGAGAGAAACAAACAGAAAAAAACCCCATCTGCAATCTCTCCCCATGAGTCCTTCACTCGTGGGGGATTACGTTTGCGGATTAATAAAAATTAGAATGTACAGTTATTGATAAAAAAAACAATAAAGCAACCAAGAACATTACAAATCATAGATGTTTGTTTGTTGACATTTGTCTCTGCTTTCTAGTGGTCCCACCTGAGGATTTCAGTCTGTTTGGGGTCTTGACTTTTTACTTAATCAGAAGCATCTGGCTGATACATTTTCTTTCTAGATAATCTTGTGGATGCAGTAGGGTGCAATTAGTATTTATCATAACTGTATGCATAATGTATACACTCAAAAGGCACATTTATGATCCATATAAGAATCAGCTAGTTGAGTCTTTTGGTGTTTAGTGTGGACATACAAGTGAGAGTGTGAGCAACTGCATACTTTTTATATCCAGACACTAGCTCCAAGTAGTTGGTGGGTGTTACATAATTATATCTCTTCAGCTCCACCTTCATCCTCTGGGAGATGTTTTCCACGGACTGGTGAGTGGTCACAAATATACTGGCGACCTTCCTGTGAATCTACAACATTCAACAGCACATATGAAGACGGCCCAAAAGCAGATAACAAAGTAATAAAAAGGAAGAGTGTGTGATTATATCGTTTACCCCCTCTGCAGAGCCCAGATCCAGTCCATCTAGGTACCTCTCAGCCACCTCCAGCAGGGCGTCTTTGGGCCACTCAGAAAACCAGTCGATGGTGGTGCAGTTTACTATCGCTGGGAACTGCAGGATGCGGTTTCTGTTAGGAGACAGTCATAGATGTTTATGTAGCGACAGGATGTGTGAAAGAGTGTCGGCTGAAGAGCACAGATTTACAGAAACAGACGATTGGAATGGACTGATCACCGGCCAGTCAGAAACTCAAAAATCAGAGTTGAAAATTACTGGGAAATCAATAACGACACTCCTGACTTTTACTGAAGGGAGAAAACGCAAAGTGAGATATTTTCGGTATGTATTTAAAAGTCAGTGAAAATAGAAATGATGTCAGCAGCTGTTTAAAAGGAAATTTTACATTTCTATGACATGTTGAGAGATGTGTTTTTAAGTCATTCAGGAGGTGACAGAACTGAAGACTTCAGCAGAACATGAAGCCTGAATGTAATGACAACGTAAACCTTCCACACACAAATTTCACCACGTTGTGGCAATAAAGGGTTATATATTTTTCTAGTTAATTCCATTTGAGATTTCTCCATTCTTTCATACAAAAAAAATCCCTTGACAAAAATACTGAAATAAGTTTTTTTTTTAATCTCAGTAGCAAATATGACCACCAGTCACAAAGTTGCTGAAATAAAACAAAGATGTTCAACTGGAGAAGCAACTAAAGCAAATAGCTTGTCAAATTAACCAGTTGTCATCAGCTTTTTCAGAAATCCATTATTACTGTGAGTAGAATTACAAAGAAACAAAACAGGTTTACTTTATTCTATTTAGCTGGTTGTATTCTATTTTGTTAAGACTTTAAACTATCATTTACATCTTTTTAAGAAAACAAATGCATTTTTAAAATAGCTTCCTATTCTCTGATCACATTTTTCTCAATAAAACTAATATAAAAGCCAGTTGTTGTATTGGTGTTTTAGTCTTAATAGCATAAAACCACATTTTTACTCACTCAAAGTTGTCAGATCATATATCTGCCTGTCTTTTACTGAGAGAAAATTCATTATACCCTTTTTTCCTCCACAAAACTACATTTAGTTGGAGGGGTTAATAACATAGGCAAGCTGTTACTAGAATGACACACAAGCTTCAAACAAACCAATGCTGGCCCTTCCCACGGTGAGGGGAAGCAAAGTGTGCTGTGTGGTACAACAGGTCACACAGAGAGTGGTGATTAGCCGTGGCAATGTGAAAGTGCCAGAGCTGCCAGTCCAATTAGCAGCAGCATGTGTGGCCATCGTCCTGTGGGCCATAAACGCCACAGGGGGGAGAAGTGTTTTTTTCTACGAACAGTGGTGTTTGCCGTAACAACAAGTCTCCTCTCTGCAATATCATTCCTGTGAGTTTATTTGCTCCTGTTGACTCAAAGCTGCTCTGTGTTCTCTCTGTGTTTCTGACCACCATATCAAAACATGAAAGAAATAATCATTGCTGAAATGCTTTGTCTTTGACTGAATTCCAAGTACTCTTGTGATTGCTTGGGAAACGTTTTAAATCATTATTTTGTCTTAGTTTTAAGGGAGATTATTAGGTCTTAATTCTGACTTTAATGCAGATGGGCACCGAGGAGCAATGTGCTTCAATGAGAGATGTGAAATGTGCAGAAGGAGAAATAACATTCTGGAGGAACGGATCAGAATTTCTAAGTGGCTGACAGGTCGCCACATTCTGATCCTCTTCTGTAGCTTTCTACACATTTTTATTGAGAAATTTTAACAGTTTTAAACACATGATCAACAATCAGTGATCAATCATATAGAAAGAAATCAAGAAAGAAAAGAAGAAAGAAAGAGCAAAAGAGAGAAATAAAGGAAGAAGTTGAGGAATGAAAGAAGGAACAGAGGGAGTGAAGGAAGGAACGGAAGAGAGAAAAAGATAGAAAGGAAGGAAGGAGGAAGGAAGGAGACATAAAGGTTACAGAGGAATGAAAAAGAAATTAAGGTAAGAAGGAAGGAACATACAAAAGAAGGAATGAATGAAGGATGGAAGAAAGTAAATAAAACATGAAGACAGGCAGGAAGTAAGGAATAGAAAAGAAAGGAAAGGATGGAGAATAAAAACAAAAACATAAGGAAGTGGACCATTTCCATGAGAGCTCACAACTGTTGTGAATGGAGACTACTTGGACAAAACTTTGACTTCTTGTTTTCAGCCTTTATTACCTCAAAACAGATATGCTACGAATGCATTCCCAGTCATTCATAAGACTCACCTGAAGGGTTCTCCCACTGGGCTCATGCAGAGAACTATATGGAGGTTGTTCCTGACTCGCTCGATCAGGTACCTGAATAGTGAATCAGGAGTCTCCACCACGTTGTCTTTCCTAGCAGACTCTGACAGGGCATTACACACCTACAAAAAAACAAAACAAAACAAACACTAGAGCTGATTAATATTAGGCATACAGTCAGCTGACTCAACTTACACTGAGATGTGTGGTATTGGAATTGTTAGTGAAATTGACAGATGCTAGAGGGAAGAGGGAAGTCGAGAAGACAACACAGACCTCTACAAACTCATCTGGCTTGTAGAGATTGGGAACCTCTCCAGAGCTCAGGATGTTGTTGATGTCCTCCGGGAAGGATTCATCGACAATCTGCGTGTCATTGAAGAGAAACACTGTGGGCTTGTTCTCCACCCCAGCTAACCGGTAGAGCTTCTTGATGTCTGAAATTAAACACAAAGACATCAGAAACCTATCAGATAGAGGAGGACACCTTCTCTATTCCAATATTTTTCAGTCCCTCAAATATCTGTGTGTGTATTTCGTGACGGTTTTTGACATATGGGTGGTTTCCTAGGGCGGCATAAGGGAGGGGGTAATTTAAACACGCTATGCTGAAAGGTAGATAAGCAGCTAATGAGGAGTTGGCCTTCCTATGTGTTGAGGTGTAAGGAGGGGCTTGTTGATTAAATGACCACCACTTTAAGGTAAAGTTGTTGGCTTGGTCTTACCCTCTCTGAACTCTTGCTTGCGGTATTGTTTGGTCACTTCCACCTGGAACACCCCATATTCACAGATGAAGGCGGCCAGCTTAGAGAGACTCTGTCTACCGGAGCCCCCAATACCAACGAGGAGCATGTTGCCTCTCAGCTGGCTGATCACACGGACAACACGGGTTACTGTGGAGGAAAGAGGCTGTAGATTCATCAAGGCTTCCAACTAGTTCACATGTTGACAACCAGAATTGTTGAGGTAATGTAGCAGAGGAAGGGAATAATCAAAAACAACAGTGATAAAAAACATAATTAAAATAGTTTTGGTACAAACATATATATCTCTGCTGGTTCACTAGTTTTTGTTTTTCCCTCTCTTAGATAGATGGTGCATTTACATAAATTTGAACGTCTACAATTTCTCAACATATAAACATTTGCCTGTTGCTGGATTTTTTTCGTACAGCGTATCTAAAGCATTTGAAAGAAAATGAAACTTGGAAAGCTGAAATACCAAGGGGCAATGCTATTTGACCTGCTTCTTGGTTGGCGTTTGCAAGGCAGCCAATCCAGAAGCATCTTTTATTTTCCTTGAAGCTGACTGGCAGTACCCCCAAGAGCAGGGATAAATTAGATGTTTGCTTTTATGATAGTGCCAAAACAGTTTCCACTGTTAATGCATAAAAATAGGCAGTTATAAGCACCTCTCAGTAAGTTCAAATATTTGTGGATTTCAGCTATTTGTGGACAGCTGTGGTTCCCTAACCCAGCCAGAGTTTATTCATAGGTAGAGCCCAAAGACATTTAGAAAACAAATTTACCTTGTTTCAATGTTTAAGCTTTTGACATTGAACTGAATAATAATTTGGAAAGCTCAGATATTGCGAGTTGTGTTTTCAGATGTACTGTGTTCGATGGCGTCTCTGAAGAGCACCAGGTCCATGTGAACAACTCCAGGTGCATGGTTGTAATCAGAAAGCTGGTTTTCCATGAACTTCTTCAGATTCTTCATATCCACAATGTCTTCATATCCACCAGCGTTACTCATAAAATCACCTGATCAGCACAAACAAAAAAACAAAAACATTGTAAACATTCTTCATAGTCTTACCTGCGCTATAATTTGAGTTGAACATGTAATAAAGTTATTTTGGATAATATTTGTGATGAAGATACCAAATACTGGTGAACGTTTGGTCGGACAGACGCCGTGGAAAGTGAGATTGAAGAGGGAGGCCAGTTTTTCCTCCAGGAGAGTTATGAATGTATTTGCATCAGTTTGGTTTATGAGTCGATCCGAGAACACCCTGAAAGCAAACACTGAATGAAATTCTTTTGTACACATACGTTAAGAAGATTGCAGTAGTGGACGGTGAACATTGAATTTAATGCCATTACTTTTTTTATTTTTCCTGAGCACAAATTGTGGTCACATTAAATAACGTTCTATATGTAAATGAACATCTGCTGCAATCCTTGAGAACAAAGTTTAGCCACTTCAAGCAGAAAAGAGTTGCCAATATTTCCCCAGAAGGACAGAACCTGGGCATGCTGGTACACAAGCATCTGCTTCCACTTAATCTTCACTCTCCCCCTTCTGACATTTTATGTGCATCCCATGTGATGTCATTTAATTATGTAAGTTGCCTTTCTACCTGAAATATGAGAAATGGATTCATGGTTGCTTCTTGAAAACAAAGCAAAAAAAACAGACTGATACGGAAAAAAAAGAAAAATGTGTAGAGAAAAGGATGATCTTCTCCTTACTCAGGACCAATCTGCGCATATATTTACTCTTCAGAGTGAATCAAACAGTGTGGAAAAACTGGAGTAAAAAGTTGGAAAAATGTGTCACACGTGCATTCTTTCAGAACAGGTTTGCAACAAGATTTGGAATAATTTGAGTCTTGTTTTGATAAATGTGCAGAGGGATTCTCAGAGGACTGGGAACAAAAACAACAAAAAGGGTGCGGGGGGTGAAATTTTCATAACAAGAAAACATGTAAAAGCGTTTTTAATCAATTCCACCAGGATTTTGTGATTGCTTTTGTTATTAATCACTGATTGTGTGGTACTACTTTGAAAATATTTGCTAGAAATTTTGCATTTTTTCCCCTCATTAAACCACCTCCAAAATTTAAAGACAGAATACAAAAAAATATGAGTTTTTATTCTTTAAAGATCTTAAATGGCTCGATTGTTGTTACTCGCCGTTTCAATCACGGACTGTAACTTGACATCAAGTAAATTTGAGGAAGCAGTGGTACAAGTAAGAAATACTGCCACCTGTAAAGTGAGAGTTCCCAGTCACTTGAACCAGATGATTATGAGAAAAATCTGCATTAAACTCACAATTATGCATTAGCACAAATAACTAAACAATTTAAACAACTGCAGAATTGCGAAAAACTGGAGGGATTAATAGATAAATGAACATGAACTAACTTATATGGAGACTGCATTTTTTTTTTATTTGTATGAGTTTAACTTAAGACAACCTTGAGAGATGTTCAGTTTACCTGAAGCACTCGTGGATCCACAGTCTGATGATGTCAGTCTGAGTATCATGGTACTCCGGGTGAGCCCTAAGCAAACCCTGAAAAACCTAGAGATAAAAAAAGATATTTTAGGATTACAATCCTGAAAAACCTGTGAATCATTTTCCAGCCCGTTCTTTGTGTACCTTTGAGATATCTCTGAGGTTGAAGAGGTAGTGTATCTTGGCTGGAGTGGGAAGAAAGGTTGCTGTGACAGAGTTGTACAGTTCTAAAGTGGCCTGAGTCACAGAGTCTCCAATAGGCTTCACCTCCTCCCTAAAGACCTGTAGCTTCTGGTTGAGCATGGTGCTGAAGATGCTCTTGATCTGGGACTCCTGCATGCAGAGATGTCAAAAATAAACATTGCTACAGGAACAAAAGAAAAAGAAAAAACCTGACAAGAACATACAACTGTTTGCAGCACTTAGCGGAAGTGCTAGGCTAATGTTAGCATGTTTTCTTACTGTTTTGATGCGACTTGTTGATTATTCAGCTTGTAACATATATTGGTGCAATTCCAATTAAATGTCAATAGACACGACTGGTGTAAAAAGTTTATGATTTATAAACTTTGTCATAAATGTCAACAAGTATTGACTAGTTTTAATTTTGGTTGCCATCTGCTATCTCTCTCACACAGACGGCAGTCTGTCTGGGCATAACTAACACAAAGCAACGGCCAATACCGCTCTTACGTAGTGAAAATCAATGAAGGAGTTCAAAAACACTTGGATTAATGATAAAAACCCTGATACCTTAAGTCAAATACACACAAAAATTTACAAATGTTATGATATCCCCAATTTGTTGAATTTTAAGATAGAAATTGTAGGGTGCTATTAAAAGACTGCCTGGATCTTCTAATATTTCAAAATCTGATATTGTCATATTTCTTTTACTGTGATCAAAGAAAATTGTAATAAAATAATATACAACTTATAACTCTTGGTATTATGAAAGCAGAAAAAAAACATTGTACAGTGGTTGCTAATCTCTTTGAGAACACAACTCAAGTGATTTTGTTTTTTATTTTTATATGGAGACAAGCAGAACTTACACTTGGAAAGGTCATATTAATGAGGTTGAAACTACTTTGAAATCGAGCAGAGATCTGAGTCCTTCCTCCACCAGGAGGTCCCATGGATGCCAGCAAGAACATGTCCTGACACAGATAAACTGAGAATTAGACGTCCGTCAATAACATCAATAAAATAATACTGTAAGCCCTGACTGTGCATTGGACTACAGACCTCAGTTCTACTTTCCTCAACAGATCACTTCTCACCTTGACATACTTTAGTGTCTGCTTCTGGCGGTCGTACCAGAAGCCATAGTTGATCCAAAAGCGCAGCAGCTCCAGCGGCGGCTGGGAGCCAAACGTATCGTGGGCCGGCATGTTGAGGTCGTCCAGAAAACATAGCATCTGCTTCCCGCCTATCGGGTAAAACATGCCTTTGGTTCTCTTCTCTGTTCGGCTCTCTATGATGGCCTGGATGTTGTTGGAGGATATCTGGGTACAAAATAAATAACACATTACAAGCTGTTGTTAGTCTTCTTCAGAAGTGAATACCTAAAATCAAAAAATCCCACATGACACTGATTTCTACTGAGCAGTAGCTGCTGACAAGCTGCAAACATTCAACAGATTGTCATAAAACAAAGGCCATAGTCAGTAGGATAAATAAAAATCAGATTAATTTGTTAATTAAAATAGTTCATGCATAGTTTGTGATTAAGTGGATAAAAAAAAATCACATTTTTGGTGATTTTAATTTTTAACATTTTCTTGGCAGTACATTTGAGCTGACAATTTTGACCCACATGACAAAAAGCTTGGACACCCCCTGTCTTAGATCAAAGAATATTTGTGTGTTAGAACGACCTAGTCAAAGTCCAAACCTAAATACAACCATGGCAGAAGATAAGCAACTGTAATTTCAGAGAAAAAGTGCTTTTATCATGACAAAATGTAAAGGTTCAGGTTGTGTAAATGAAAATAAAATGTAAAATAAAACAGATGTGCTCTGTTAGAATCTCTTCTGTCCAGGCGAGCTGCCAGTGAAAAGCTGGTGGTGACAGTGATGGACGTGACAGGAGGGCTGTAAGAGTGCATGATAATAACTGTAATAGCCGTAAAGGTGTGTGATGGTTATGAGTACCCCTCATCATTGCAGCCCTTCATCAGAGCAGTCTAGTAATACTGTGCCCACTGGTGGGACCTTGGCACAATGTATGACTTTTACTGAAATTGTGATGTTGCTGAGATGGAGAATATTAACATCTATGTGGCAGGATGCAGGCGGATGCACTCATGCACACTGAAACATGCAGAAGTATGGGTAATATCTGTAATCAGTCATTTTTAAAACCTCTCGCTTTGCAGGTGAAGGTGGATCAGCTTTCTGTGTGACACGGCACACACACCTCACATGTGCAGGTGTTACAAATCACCCCGATAATGTGTGGGTTAGGGTAAGAGTGTCCAGCATAAATTAGCATTCGCATTAAATCTAAAACAGAAATCTAAAGACTTACTTGAAACAATATTTTAAAAAACACCAACCTGGGCAGACATGTTGATAGTGAGAGCAGTCCACCTACTGCTTAAGCCCTGCAGGACGTTCTGGGCCACAGAGGTTTTTCCAGTGCCAACTGGTCCAGTGAGCAGCACCGGGTGCTGCTTCAACACCAGAGCCTGAACCAGCAAGTTATAGCGAACTGTGTCCACCGTAGGTACTATAATCTTATAGAATGGAGCACTGCAGAGAGGATGTATGGAAGCCCTTTAGTATTGTAAAAGTAAAGGAAGCAGAGCGTAGGCACAAAAAGGAGCACAAGATACTTACGAAGGATCGTAGCGCCAGCCCTTCGGAAGCTGCTCTTCAAAAGGCACCCAGGATTTACTTTTTGGATCCACATAGAACTCATAAATTGTGTCCTAAAAGAGTTCATATTGAAAGAGTTATAGGTGTGAGGACATCATAAAATGACCTGTTGTCTCTCAGGCTCTAAGACAGGCTTCCTGTAAGCTTCAGTAAATAAAATTGTAGTTTTTCTTAAAAGACATTTTATGATGTATAGAAAGGTTTAGACTCGTGTAGATGATATTTGTTCATGGAGGTCTGTTTACTGCCTGGTATCAGAACTACAGTACAAGGAACGACTGAATGCCCCCACTGCTCCTCAAAATATAAATGAAAAAGTCGCTGGAGGGAGCAATGAATGCATTGTATTATTACCAACTTTTATATCTCAGAGCAGCAAACGGACAGATATTGACTAACAAACTCTTAAATCCCTTTTAAAGGTGTAGATATCTTCAAATTTAACAATATATTTAGAACCGTGAAAACATGACACGTGTTTTTGGAAGGAGCAGACGTCTGTCTACCAGTACAGGAAAAACCATAAATGAAGCTTAAATCACAACTTTGTGACCTAAAACTTGACCCCTCACAAGACCTTGACAGGGAAGGTGATGTCTATGGATCGTATGAAGTTGTCCACTTTCTTCCGTCCGTCCTCGTCTACAGACGCACAGATGGACCAGATGAGGCTGAAGGTGAACCAGAGCTCCACCACTCTCTCCAGGTTCTCCGTATCTGAAGGATTCACCTGAAAAATAAAAGAAACTTTTAACACTTCTTTACAAATGCCAGAGCATTACTTACCACCTTACTACAAGACAGAAGTACCCCATTGCTGGGTGTGGCCAGAGCGTCGTAGAGCCGGCAGAGAGATGTGACGCCGTTGAGCTCATTTATGGGGATCAACTCTTTGCAGTTGGCCTTCTTAAACTTCAAAGTGACCTCCAAAAATTTATTGAAGGAATTTTTCAAATGCTCCATTTCAGCCTGTAAAAAAGAAATCCAACAAAAAAAAAAAATCAACCAAATACACAAACACACACACGCAAAAAAAACGCTTATCAGGTCAGAAAAGAGCTTAATAATCATATAGATTTTTAAAATCCTGTATTAGACATTAAAGGAAGATTAAAGTGGTACTGTGTCACGCTTTTCCAGCCAGGACTGAACGAATGGCTTCCATCCAAGATCAACGTAGTCATTGTAGACCATTCCACAGCGGGACACGGTAGCTGGAGAGGCCATTGCCAGGTTCTCCACTTCAAATAGAAGAGACACCTTGGACAAAATAAATACCACAAATGTTTCTTTGTACTTTCTCATACATTGTCCATTTGTCTGAAGAAAAATACATAATTCGGCTCAGTAATTTTGATTGATTGCTCTAATCTTAAGCACCTTTTTCCTTTTTACTGATTTAAACAAGAGCATCATCATGAAAAAAGAAACCAAACCATCAGCTTCGCATGTGGGCACAGGTTGCTACAATCGATAGTATCCGCACAGGCACACCCGATATATAGAAACAGTCTGCTTTTAGACTGAAAATGTGTGCTCTTGGATTATGGCAGAAAAATTCCTCCATACAAACCAAACTTGTCTTGTTTCTGTTCTGATAGAATTATTATCTCTTTGCTAAAAGCCACAATGAGAAAAATATGTCAGAGATTTTTTCATTAATGTCTTCACAATCAGACGTTTACATACAGAATGAACACTGACAAATACTGAGGAAATGTACGTAAACTTCTGATTTTAAAAACCATAATAATTTAATCAACTCTGGCATTTAGAAATAGAAATCCTCTTGGTAATTCTAACTGACATAAGACAAGAGAAGAATGGTTTTATTTAACTTCAGTGGGGAAAAAGCGTAAACATCTGTATTTGTCCAATTTGTGCATGAAGGTAAACTCTTTCACTGCCATCCACTGATGTTCTCACCTGCTCAGGCATTGAGATTCTCTCTCCATTTATGAGAGTGAGCACCTTGTTGTCATCCATGACAGAGTTCATACTCTCAATCCACAGGGTGTCCACAGGCCCATCGAACAGGATCCACTTCTCATCAGGTGTCTCCTCTTAGGTGGAAAAACACAGTGTGGCAGACAATGAAGTTACCTGCAGCAAACAACTTGTTGAACTTTGGTGAACTGCAAGCTAAGATTGGTGGGTTGAGCTAAAGTGAGATTAGTACTAAAGTGGATTTTTGGCAGCATACACCCACTCACAAACTCACTCACTCATGTCTGTTGAGCTGTCTGCAGCATGTTGTAGACTGACTGATCACAGTCTCTCTACAGACACCAAACTATCTTTAACAGTAGTCTGATAATGCGCTAATCTGTCAATAACAGAGCTATTTTTTTATTTAGCGCTTTAGAATTTTTGCAAACTTTGAAAATGCTCATAGCTTCTCCAAGATTATTTTTTGGGACTAAATTATAAAGCATTAAAATACTTAGTTGTTTTGTACATTTTTTGCTGAATAAAGTTTGACATCTATATTGAAGTTTTACTTATTGACTGTTAAGGTGAACAATAACAAACTTGACAACGTGTTACAACGATGTACCATGTTGTAACACGTTGTGTCATTGACACCTGATGAGCATCGACAAGGTTGAATTTACCATTAGCTTCTGCTAACTAACATGTTGGTGTAGTGTTTTAGCGATAGCAGAACTAATGTTTATGATTAGTGTTTTAGGTGTAGTGCAGATAACTTTTTATTCAACGGTGCCCATCACTGCCCTTCAGCTTAATGTGCTAAGCAAAAAAAAAAAAGACAATTTCATGGTGGAAGATGCAAGAAAATCATTTAGGAAATAACTGCTGTGTGAAAATGCTCATAAGATATTTTAATTCCAATAAGACCCAGAAGATAGAGAAGAAAAGCATTCTGCCATCTTTTTTTTCTGTGAGGGATTTTTGTTGAACAAAAATTACAAAGACAGTACATGAAGGGTCAGTGAATCACTAACAATAATAATTTATAAATTAATCAACCTTGAGAGCAGCTGCTGAGAGGCACATTTTCCCAGAGAAAGCTTCAAAGCAGCAGTTTACACTGAGTTAGAAAGATCTTTTCTGATTATTTGAGCTTCATTTGTTGCACCTGTGGCCATTTGGTCTTCCATCTGATGTCACGACTACAAAAACGCTCTTCGATTCAACAAATGGCCTCTGCCATACTGTGCACTGATCCAGTTCAGCTGGAGTTTAGAGGTGAGATCTAGGTGTTCATTCATTATGTATTCTGTGTAAACATGGGTGTGTGTGTGTGGAGGGGTATTTTTCTGATAGATGTACCTGCGCAGGCTGTTCTCATGAGGGAGGACAGCACTCCGTCGGACCACTCGTTAGTAGAAAGGTCATTTTCTCCGTACAGCTCCCCGAGACTCATCGACTTTGGATTCAGGGGATAGATCTGTGGAGAATTGGAAAACAATAATAAGCCTGCACAAGTTAAGATTAATACTGACTACCACATTCTAAAATAAAATAAAAACATCAGAATCAATGATATTGGCCAAGGTTGTGTGCACAACCAAGACATTTGACATTGGTTTTTAGGCCTAACATTAAGGTAAATGCATAACACTAATTATTCCTTCATCATTTGTAGTAATTTAAGCATTTTGCAGGTGTTAAGCAGTTAAATTAATTTTCTATGGTGAGACCATTTTCTATGGTGAGCTGATCACTTTTACAGAAGCATGCTTTATAGTAAATAAACTAACTATAAAGCAAATGACAAATTACACTATATACATCTGTTGGTCTAAAACTGGACCAGACTTTGGCAGAGGGTTGCTGCTTTATGTGATTAAACACTAATCAGTTCCTGTGTGTTCGCAATATTTTTAAATGCTGTTTAAATTGGCAGAACTATGGTTTGGCATATTAACAACAAAACAAACAAGCAGTGGTAAAAAAAAAAAAAATCTATTTTTTCTGTGCTAGCAGCTTAGATTTGACCTTGAAAAGGATGAATGTTTTTATTGTCCAAACATTTCAAGATTTCAGTGTGTTAATTTTTTCACTTATGCCTAATTTTTTGGGGAGGTGGGATGGTGGGAAGGCAGTGTTGCATCTGCCATTTAATAACATTACTTCTGGAAATATAGAATAAATTCAAAATCTGTGAATATTACATATTTATGTTAGTCTCAGAGTGCAGTCTGCAGGTTTCTACTTTCTGATTCTGCTCCTCTCTTCTAAGTCATAAAATGAAATCTGTGTTAAGATCTTATTAATTTATGATTGAGAATATGCAAATACTGAAAACTTACATGAACTATCTCAAAGTCGGGTTCTCTTTTCTGGTTCAGAGCTGTGAGGGACTGCTGCAGGATCTTCCAGGTGACAGTCTTGGCGCTGCCCGTCTTGCCAACCAGCATGGTGGAGTGCCGGGAGTTTTTGGTCTCGTAAAGTTGAATGACTTTAGTCACTGTAAAAGGAGTGACCTGCAGACCACTCCGCCGTACCTCTGTCTCGATAGCATCCTTCAACTACAGTAAAATAAAATCGTATTTTCCAATCACTTACTGCACCGCAGACTCTAACAGGCTACACTGACAACACTCTTCTATGGTGACACCATTACTGAGGGAAGAACACTAAAAGTTAGTTATTTTCTGCAACATTTAGGTCCAATGAAGAAAGACTAAGATTTTCAGCAGATAACAGAAAGGCTGAACATTTTATTAAGTTGTTAAATCCATTTCAGCCCTTAAATGTCTAGCAGAGAACATGCTGAAATATGAAATTCAGGCAACTAATTGGAAATCTTAAAGAGTAAAGCTAAGCTTAAATTGAAAAACACAACACAAAGGGGTAAGGGTATCTTAAAATGTCAACTTCTGATCACATTAGAAAAACCTGACTTTATTAAAATAGTGTGACTTGTTATCTTTTTATATTGGAGTCCTTCAAAAAAAACTGGCTAAACTTATAAATAAAACTGATCACAAATGGGCCTCAAAATTCTAAAACAAATGTATTTCTTTAGATAAAAATGTGGTCTTGACTTTAGACTTTAGACTTTTAGACTTTAGACTTTTTTATTGTCCATTAAACTTACATAAAATGGAAATTTTGCTTTTGTAGTGGCACAAAGACACACAAGACAAACACACATCACAGTCAGCACAATAAGGAATAATATA
>CAEFZX010022121.1:0-51990 GCA_903066825.1 Alfaro cultratus | reverse complement strand
ATCCGGGAAATGATGAACAGGGAGATTCTGACTAAAACTACCTTAATGACGGACAAATTCTGGGATTTATTATGAGTCTCTGCTTATTTACAGGCCCAAATGAGCAACTTCACGTTCAAAAACGAGTCCAAAAAGGCGCAACCCGCGACTCATTAAATCTGCTAGCGACTTTAAAAAAAAAAAAGAAAAAAAAAGCCCAAAGCCGGTTATAATAATCGGACTTGGCGACAGAAACTCAAAATAGTTCCTGTTTTTCCACCAATAAAAAGCGCATCTCCCTCCATTATTTCCATTTCTGTCGCTGCTGATAATGTCGCATAAAGACGTTGGTCACTCGACAAGACGCGTGGAGGAAATACAATTAAATAACAAAAGAAGGTAGTAACGCACAGTAATGCAAAGTGATTTTGAAAAGTAACTTTAATCTGATTACTGGATTTGAAATAGCAACGCATTAGATTACTCGTTACTGAAAAAAGTGCTCCAACGTCAGTAGCGCGTTACTTTGTAGCGCGTTACTTTGTAGCGCGTTACTTTGTAGCGCGTTACTTTGTAGCGCGTTACTTTGTAGCGCATTACTTTGTAGCGCGTTACTTTGTAGCACTGTTCACCTTACTTTTAAGATGAATCTTAGTCTCAAAAATCACAGTTCATTATGCCACATCATTTGTGTTGCATTGTAAATTGAATTTCTTTCATCAATGGGTTTCTTCCTGGGCTGTTCCATTTGTTCCATTCTTGTCAGATCTGACTAATAGTGTTATGCAACCCAAAGATTTGATTGATATATTTGTATGGCTGTGTGAGAAGCTTAATGTTTAACTTTGGGTAATTGTGTCAAAAAATTTAGTTTTTTGTTGTGCTCAAAAAACCTACTTTGTGTTACTCCCACAACTCACTCTGACTGAGGAAGCGCTAAGTAAAATCTCTGTATTTAAACTTATCTTTTTTAATTTTTAAATAATGTTTTCAGTATCTTGTTTTTATTCTCTTCTGCCATGTTTTTGATTTATGGACCTTAGTCTGTTGATAAAGTTTTCTGATTATTAATGAATAACTTCATCCATTTGCAGAGCACAGTTTTGTTGAATGCAATTAATCTATTCTTACTCTTAAGAAGGGCCGGCCCAAGGCATAAGCAAAATAAGCAGCCACTAAGGGTACCCCTTAGTGGAGCTGATTTTTTTTAGTAATTTCTGTCTCTATAATATCAAAAACACACAATCTCACTATGAAGTGATTTGTTTTTACAATAATATATTTTTGATAATGTATGTAGAAATAATTATTTTTTGGATAAAAAGAAAAAAGTAGGTACCGCACACTTCGCCGGTAACATGAGCGCTGCGCATCCAAACGTCCAAAGCTCCGGTCAGAAGTTAAATAAACAAAACAATGTCTCAAAAAATGACCAGATGGGACTATTTAAGGCTGCAATTTCACCTGTGAAATGATTATTGATGCCGTGAGAAGAATTAACAACTGCTGTTCCACCTGACTCTGCCTCAACTCTTCATCCTAGCTGTAAAATCCAGCCGCAAATGGCCGCCTTGTTACAAGGGTAGCAAAGGTTTGTTTTCATGTGCCTTGGTAATGTAAAAGATTTGTAATGCTGCTAATAGAAAATTAGCTTGGTAGCGACCTGGAACGGTCCAGTTCAACATCCAAACATTTATGCTAGGGTCTTTGTGTTTGTGTGAAACTGAGTTTAAACTTTAAATGAGTTGATGCTCATGGTTGGAACTGTATATTTCTGATGTATTTAGGCTTCAAAACTCAGTGTTTGATAAGATTTGATGTTGGATCTGTACCCAAGCATTTATCAAACATAAAATAAAAGAACAAAAGAGAAAGATGATTGAAGATGTAATACACTCGAAAGAACAGAGCCGGTGACATACAGGCACGTTCTGCCTGCGTTCACAACGAAGTGCCCTTTTAATTACAAATGAGGCGTTGTCAAGGTAACAAATCATTTGCATAATAGGAGTAGCAACAGTGAACACAGCTGCAAATACAGAGTCCCAAGTTTCTATTGTCCTGACCAGTTATCAAGATACTGCCTTGCATCTCATGAGGTTATAAAAACACAGTTGTTGGTTGGTTGTCTCTCAGGCCATAAAACTTCACTCACGAGGTCCTCTGTTTCTGTTCTCGCTATCCTCTAGGTTGTAAACTGGAGTTTCTCAGGAACCTTTTTAGTCTTTGATCCACTCTCCTAGGTGTAAAAGTTCTCTGCTCCTGCTGAGTTGTAAACGACTCCTCATTCTTCCAGGCCATCTGTCTCCCAATACGGCTCACTTCCTGCTGCTACAAACATCTTACACAAAGCACAACCTCTAGAGAAAAACAGACATAGGTTCTCACATTCCTAAAGTATTTAATATCCAAAATTTTATTTCTCTAAAATTCTAACATTTCATAAGAACAATTAAAACTTCTCAATGATTGATATTGTCCTGCAAAATGTTTTAACGTCAGGTTACATAGCTGCTACATTGAAAATTATTATTAAATCATTATTTTTTACATCAACTTCTAAGTGAAACTTCTGTTAAAATTATTTGAAGGCTCAGAATCAGTCCAGTACCGGTACAGGTCCACATTCCAGAAGAGAAAGACTCACCTGGTATAAATTACATTTTTAGCTATTGGAGTATCGCGTAAGATAAATTTATTTAATCAAAGAATGTCATGAATATGTGTGTAGGGCTGCACCGATTGCAGTTTTCTAGCCGATTAAGATTTTGGCCGATATGATATTGTTTTTGTCTGAAATGCCGCTAAATAAAGCAAGAAAGTCGGTGAATTGGCAACAGTGGAATGAATATTGTTAACTGCAAATGTGTAGACCTGACCTGGTGTGTCGATCTGTTGGTCAAACCTCTCACTACAGAGCAGAAGAAGACAGAGGCTGATTTTTAAACCTTTGCTGACAAAGATAAGATTAGGGGATAAGATGGGCTTCACATGTAAGTATCGGCCAATCACGATCATCCAAAATTAAGGAAATCGGCACCCAGAAATTAACTGGTCGATAAATCAGTTGGCCATTAAATGTATCCTATATTATACATGTACACAAACAGCACCACCAGAGATGCAATAAGTTTATAGCAGGTGTGTGAGTGATCTAATGATCGGACTGCTGATTGCAGCCAGTCCACATTGTTAGCAGAACTAGAGGGCCCCAAAACCACATTTTGCTTGGGGCCCCAGCGAGGCTTGGGCCGGCCTTGCTTTTAAGGCATGATCTCTGCAGCAGCAAAGAAATCACTTCTCTTTCCCATGGACGCATGACCAAAAATTAGATCATTCTGCTCCTGCAAGCCTGATTTGGGAGTTTTTGCAGATTCTTTATTTGCAAACACTCCAAGCAGAACTTTTTAGTTCTGCTCAGCAAATACGGCAAATACTGCTGTTCGGCAAATACTGAAATTGCTCATAAGTTTGAAGTGGATGTGATTACGACAATGACCAAGCCAACAGTGGAAGGGACCTATCAGGACTTCCTGGAATTTCTTATGAAATAGGAAAAGTCCTGTCCAGAAGGCATAATAGTGTCTTTGCTCATGCCACCTTATGTTTATTGATAGAGTATCTGATCACATCTGAGGAAAGTGGCACTTATTATGTTTCAAGTAATGGTATAACACTTGCATTTAGTTGGACTTGAAGCCTACAAAAGGAAGTTTACACCAGTTCATCAAAGTATGACTTGACCTCATCGAGCTGTGAGTGATAAACAAACCATCTACTTGCACATTTTTAGTTAGTTTATTTGGAATTAAGATTGTTCCTACATTGGCTGAAACTCAGTGAGAACTTTGGGTGTGTAAAGGCATTCCAGATATTTCACCAGATAGTTTGTGGTTGGGTTTCATGTTTTGGAAGTTACACAGTAGTGTTAAAAACTCTTATGGATGAGTGTGGGTTGCAGTTATGTTTTATTTAAATTTAACTTTTAAGAGCTTCTCACTGCTGTATGGAGAGTAGATCCAACATGAGCTACATCAGTGTTTTGGATTACACTTTGACTTGTGGTCTGTAAACATTCTCATAGCTGCTCAGTGTGTGTCAGTAGTGGTAGAAACAAATTATGTTGTGGAGCTCAGTTTCCTGTATGCAACATGTGAGCTCTACACCTCTCCGTCCATCCCACAGCGACACTCATGACCACGTGCATTATGTATTTTTAGTGTTTCCTTCAATAACTTGTATTTACAATCTTATTCTGTTAGCTTATCTGTGTAGAGTTGACAGGGCAGCTGAAGAGAGAATGAATATTTAAATCTTCCTCATTTATTCTGGCCAAAACTTCTAATTCAAGCTTCGAACATTGATCTAGAAAGACTGGTACCAAGAGGACTCTTCCACCAACTTGAATTATGCAGAGCTTCTTTGTAACTACTGTGAGTTTGTATTCCCACTTATGATCTTTGTGTTCCATCAGTGCTACTGTAGTTACTTTAATAATTCCCATGAAAGTATAGTTTTTGCTTTGATAATTTGTGAAGTGAAGATCAAAGAGTTGACAAAATGTGACCTCTTGCAAAGGCCAATATGAGGCTTGACAATTGTTTCTGCAGTTGATTTAGCGGAAAACTGTTCCCTTAATGTTAAGACCATGCTTGAATTTTGGCAATAAACCAACTGTGACCTAGAATTCTACTTTCTTTTGTGTCTGATCAACATCCACAAAGCTTGTAAAAGGCCACTCTATTTAAATCATGACAGAATGACTGAAGTGTTGAAGACATCTAGTCTATGCAGATGCTCTGATGTGTAAACATGGGAGTCAAATGAAGATAACATTCCACACATGCAACGATCAAGCGTTGCTGATGGTGCAAATCTGCACTTGCAATTTTCATGTTTTTCTTTTTTGTTTTTGTTTTCGCCTATTAATACCAGAAATGGCAAAGGCTAAATGGCACATCCAAGGCTTAAAAGCAGAAGTTCTTTATTTGATATCTGTAAACACAAAGCTCTTTACTGTTTATACATTTAAAATGCAAGTTGGGCGCAAAACCTTGCTTCTAACTCATAGAGGACAGAATTATTTTTTTTATTATTTCTGGGAAAATTTGGCGTTAAGTTTTTAGATTTTATTTATTTTTGGGCAGACCTCACACTCAACCATGCCAGTTTCTACCAAAGCCTTGGAATACACAGACATAGACTGTAAATCCCTAATTTATAAACTGTTTATCTGTCATGCAAAATTTGATAAACCTAAGTAGCATTTGATGCTACTGGTGTACTACATTTAGATGGTGAAGAACAAATAATAAATAGAATCCTGTTCATGAGAAAATGTTTGCAATATTTGTAGGAAAACTAGATTACTGTTTTGTTTTTTTTCATTAGATGAAGAAAATTTTCACAAATCAGTGTTTTATAAAAATCCAGGATTTCTACCAGAAAACTTGCTGTGTTTTCTGATGATCTACTGTGGGGTGTACTACTACTGTGAGTAAAAAAAAAACTTTAAAGCTGACAGGGAATTTGGAAATATAACTTTATAATTTTGTCGGTGGAAGACATTATTGACAATACCTAAACATTATCTACAAGATCTTAGAAAAAGTAAATATAAATAAAAATCTCAAATAAATGAATAATTAGCCTGATGGGGGCAAGTAAAGCCTGGTAGCCCGCCAGGCTGATAATACACTGAGAGAAACCCTTAAATCTATGGTCCTAACAACAATGACTTCTAATTTTTATGTTCTCATATGGTAGAATGATCCTGTTCAGGTTTAATCAGGGCAAGTATTTTACATTCTGACCTCGAGATAATACAGATTCAATGAAATTGTGAAAAAGCATATTAGATTAGCAGCTAATCAGACACCAACTTCACTGGCACTCGTGGGTTTGTTCCAGTGTCGGAAAATGATTTATACCTTGTTTGTTACTGTTTCTTTTCTGGTGTGAGCACAAATTGCTGCCTCACAAATTATTTAAAAATGGTCATCTTTCTTCAGAGCATTGGTAACCAAATGTTTTCAGACAGGTAACAAGCTTTAGACAAAAGTTTATGGTAAACTTTGACCACTCAAGAAGATTTTCATTGACTTTTGTTTCCCCAACTCATCACAACTTTCCGCTTGACTATATTTTGATATAGGTGAATTAAATTTCCATCCAGTATTTTTGTCTTTATGTTTTTGTCCACTGGTGGGCACCACAAACTGAAAAGATAACCCTACATCAAATTTTAAAAAGTGGCTTGTTTATAAATAAATGTATTCAACTTGAACAAAACTAAGTTTATGTTGTTTGGGAATCGTAAAAGGAATATTGATTTAAAACTAGGAATTTAAATTGTTTATGTAGATAGAGTTAATGAATCTAAGTTTCTGGGTATGATGATCGATCACAAGATTAGCTGGAAACCTCACATTCAACATATTCAAGCCAAAGTATCAAAGTATTGCAGTCTTCAGTAAAGCTAGACATTTATTGATTAATAAAGCATTATATACTGTATATTGTTCACTTATTTTGCCATATTTGAATTATTGTGTGGAAGTTTGGGAAATGCAAACAAGTCCTCACTGAGACTGTTGTGCACACTCCAGAAAAGAGCCATCAGAATGGTTCATAATGCAGATTTTTAGGACATAGTTGGAAATCCTTAGCTTTTGCTGGTCTCTCTGTGTCTGCTGTTGAACTGTCATTTTGGGGGGAGGGGGGGCAGACTGGACTTTGGTAGTTATGTTGTTAGAGTGCAGCACGATGTATGGGAGTGTGAATGACTACATGAGTATTGGTATGTAGTTGGATGTGAATGTCTCTGGAAGTGAATTTTGAGCTATAAAATTTAGCATTGGAACAGTATTGGATTATTTTGGGTACTAATTATAGGTGTATATATGCTTCCTGAATTTAGGGTGTATTGGGGAACGGGTAGGGTTAAATAATTTACTTCTTTCTACCCATTTTCAGATATGTTAAATGGGACTTTTGTGTTATGTATATTGTGTATGTATAAATAGATGTCTTCATACTGGATATATATTTATTTTATATATTTATTCTTGTGTGCATTCTGTTAAAGTAGATGTATTGATATAAATTTATTTAAAATAGTTTTTTATGTATGTTCTGTGTATGTATATGTGTACATAGGCCTATCATGATCAATTTTGCTGAGCAATAGTCTCAAATTATTGCAATAAACAATAATATTGTTTGAAGACCATTTTAAACTGATATAATGGTAATGACATAATAATGCAAGCACATCCTGCCAAAAATAGTTTCTTTTCAGAAGAACACTTAACACTGGAACAGATAAACAAAATAAACAAAACAACTAAAAGCAAAAATAAAATGGGCTCTCAGTCTCTGTTAACAAAAAATGCACTTCAATAAAAACTAAGCATAACATAAAACCAAAGTGGAAATAAAAACTACATTCAACCAAAAGAGTACAGATTATGAGGTTTGTTTGCTATATTCAATAATCATTAGATTTAGATAGAGAAGACGGGCATATCCGACTACATGATGCAATAGTTCACTCCTCCCTTACGCTAAGGAAATGAGGATTAGAAATGAGGTCAGTGGAGAGCACCAGAGGTGAGCCTTTTTTTCATCCAGTGTCATCAATAGAAAGAAACGAAGACGCCGATAAATTAAAATGGGGTTGATCATTTTTATTTATCATGCGATTAATTGATTTATTATCGTGACAGGCCTACGTGTGTTTCCATGTATGAATGTAAACATACATTAACACTAGATTCACCCTAGTGTTGATGCGTATTTGCTCGACACAATGATTGGGACATGTCTGGAGTGAATCAATAGAATCAAAACCAATTAAGCACTAATCCTAATCATCTGTTCCACTAACGCTAAAATGCCACACCAACATGGTATTTAGCGGAAGCTAATACTAAAGCACTACATGCAATTCAAATTATATCTCCCCTTGAAAGACTACTTCTGTGGAGCACCAATTTAATTTTGACATAATTTACATGTTCTTTTATGCCTAGGGTTGCCAACCGTCCCGTAAAATACGGAATTGTCCCTTATTTGGCAATTAAATGTTGCATCCGGTATTGAAGTTATACAGGACGCAATTTGTTCCGTATTTTCCAAAATGTCCAACACTTATCTCACCTCTGAGTGATACCTAAATACTAAATGTATTGAGCACAAAATAAAATATAGGAAATACCAAGGCCAGCGAAATTGTAGTGGTTGGAATAGGGATCCTGTTAGAACCCCCCACCATAGACATTTATAAAGGTTAAACGCCTCCTGTGTCTCACCAACATGTGACAAATGTAAATCAGATGATGGGACTTTGGGTCAAATGTTTTGCTCCTGCCCTAACCTTATGGACTGCTGGTGCAAGATATTAAAATTTTATAGTAATGCTTATGGCAAGCTTCTATCTGCGGATAAACATTTGATAATTTTGGGTTGCTCTAAATTCTCTCTTACTCTTCTCATGTCTCTGCAACAGCCTTTAATGTTTGGTTTAGTGATTGCAAAACGGGTTATTCTGTGGGAATGGAAATCCTCTACCCCTCCTTGTTTTAAGAAATGGCTCAGTGATATGGTGTCCTGTATGTATCTTGAAGAAATTTAATACTCTTTGTCAAACAACCACCATAAGTTCCTTGATGTGTGGGGTCCTTTTAATAGATACATACAAAATAATGGGCTAAAATGACTGTCGTACTCATCTGGACCTGTGTTTTTTGGGGGGTTTTTCTTTATTATTATTGCTGTCATTATAATTTATTGCTTTCATCTTTTATCAATATTTCGTGTTTTATGGTGAACTGTTTTATACAATGTTTTCAGAAATGTCTGTTGTTCCCTTTGACTCTGTCTCATGCTTGATTATGCTTTACGGACTGCACATATTTTATCCTCTTTTATTAGTACTCCAGTAAGCTGACACTGTTTGACTGTTTTGTCTAGTTGGATTTTGTTTTTGTTGTATTTGTTTACTTTTTTTTTTTTTTTTTTTTTCCTTCCGTCTTAGCTGTTTAACTCTAAAAAATCATAAATGTATAAAAAAGTGTAGTCACTATACTATAGCAAAGTGAGTCCTGCACCTTTATTGAAAGGGATCCTGATCTGCCACAAAGTTCCTTTGGTGCTTCCTTCATATGTGCAGCGACATCGGGATGTGTTGTTTCAGAAAATGATCAGTTACCCTTCAGCCCTGCTCATTTTAAAACATTGGGGATTTTATTATTTCTTCCAAGTCACTCTTCAACTGAATATAACTTGAATGTGAATGTTAGTTGGAGTTTACTGTATTGACAGTGTGAAATGCTGATACTGCAGTTGATTGCAGCGTGATGTAATAGGCAAACAGGAAAAAAACACTGCGTTTCAGAAAAAGTTAAAATGAGCACTCATGTAGTGAAGGACGCTTTGTAGAATGTCTACATCTGCAGACTCTGATCCAGTTGTTTCATGATGTAGCATATTGGATCAAAATGTCTAAGTCACTTTGTCCAGTAAATTTCTCTTGCCTTCCACTGTTCAAATTGGTTACAAAACCATTCCAGATTGGAGCATTTAGTTGCTTCTTCCTCTACCTGCAGTGTTTTTGAAAGCCTTTGTAGCTTCACGTGATAAAACACATTAAGTGTCAGAAGGATCTCTGTGAAGGCCTGGTGTTGTTTTTCCTCAGTGCATTAGCCAGTGGCAGTGTGGGGAACACTGGTCTTTTTATAACTACATTACCAGCTCCTGCATTTTTTCCCCCTCAACAAATACCAGATTCTGGTAAAGAAAAACAGCTGTGGGCGGTGGAGAAAGCCAAAGTGTCTCTTCAGTGTTGCTAGAGTTGGCTGCTAACACGGAGCAGCAGGCAGTGGACTGAAACGAAGACGACAGTGTTTTGGCAGATTGCCTCGATTGTATGTTGCAAAGCAGGAAGTGTAACACTGAGAGTACAGGAAGTGACTGATATGGAGCTGTGCTCCCCTTTTTTTGTCCAGCATTATAGAGTTTAAGTCGTTGGCTTTCTGACAGAACCTATTCTTTCTCGCTGGTGGAATAAGGAATGAGAAGTACAGAGCATCCAGACAGACATAGGACCAGTGAAGTATTCAACAACGGAGGACAACTGAAGCACCGAGCTCATATACGGTCAATGTGGAGGGAATTTCAGAGGGAAAAAAATGGAAAGTGGTGATTACAACAAGGTCAGAGCAGAAACAGTGACATAATATAACTGAAGATCTGCTGTGGGTCATTTGAAGAGCTTTTTTCTCAAACATTTGAAACAAATGTTTACATGTTTTGAGATGCCAAAATGTGGATAAAAATTAAAAACTGATGGATAATGTTGCTGGTTACACGTTGGTAACAGTGTGGTGACTATTATGTATGCATGTGCAGATAAAAAAAAAAAAAAAGTTAAATGTGGCTGATTTATCAGTGCACCTCTAAAAAGCCGGACTATAGAGTGCACCTGATTATAAGCCGCACCCAGTACATTTTTAAAGGAAAAACCATTTTGTACATACATAAACCGCACCTGTCTATAAGCCGCATATGCCTACATTGAAATATGAGATATTTACAAAGAAAGACGGTACACAGAAAGAGTTTTCAAAGTTTTAATAATATGCCGTAGCTTTTCTTTCTAAACAGTGCCTGTGACGCGGCAATATATCAAAACAGAACTGACAGGGCTGGTTAAAATAACATGCGGATAAAAGTCACGGAGAGCCATCATCATCTTCCTCCTGTGCACTGAAACCATGGAAGTCTTCTTCCTCAGTGTCGGATTGAAATAGCGTCAGATATTCTTCGCCACACACTCTGTCAGTCTTTCTTTCGTTGCCGCTGTCAGTGTCACTCTCATCCTGAGGCAAATTCACTCCTGGGCTTGTGCTGGCTTGTGCTGTCCTCTCCGTCACGCAGCAGACCAGCTTTTCGAAACCCGTTGATGATGGTGGATTTTTTCACACTGCTCCACGCTGTCCGGATCCACTGGCAGACTTGTGCAAAAGTTGCTCTTCGCATGCGGCCAGTTTTGGTAAACGATTTCTCACCGCTGGTCATCCAAGCCTCCCATTCAACTCAGAGGGCCACTTTAAATGCACGATTCACACTAATGTCAAGTGGTTGCAAACACTTTGTTGTGCCCCCAGGAATCACAGCTGGAATGGAGTTTGTCCTCTTGATGGCTGCTTTCACAGAATCTGTAATATGGGCCCTCATCCTGTCCAAAACAAGTAATGTTTTTTTTTCTATGAAAGAATTCTCCCTGTCGCTTGCCATAACACTCGGTCAAACATTCTTTCATTAGGCTCTCTACCATCCACCCTTTTGTGTTAACTTTCACGACAATGTCTTTCGGGAGGTTTTCTTTTGCCATAGTATTCCGCTTAAAAATTACCATTGGTGTAAGCTTCAGTCCGGATGCAGTGCAGCCCAATACACAAGTGAAATGCGTACTTTCATGGCCGGTTGTTTTCAGTGTGACAGATGCTTCACCTTTCTTGTTGATGGTCCTGATGAGGGGCAGGTCAAACGTCAGAGGTACCTCATCCATATTTATGATTTCGTCTGGTCCGATGGAATTCTCTGCTATCTTTGTTTGAATGACTTTGTGAAAATTTGCGACTTGTAGTTGGGAGGGAGTTGCTGACACAGAGTTGTCCGTGTCCTCATGGACAGACCTTTTCGTTTCATAAATCTAAGACACCACGACGGTCCTCCTTTGAAATCCTGAATTTTCTTTTCAGTGGCGATTGTTTTTGCTTTCAGTCTGATCTGCACAGTGGAAACACCTCGGCCATCTGCTCTCTGCGTGTTCACCCAGTCTTCAAGAATGTTTTCCAGTTCGGGCCACCTGCTTTTATTACCTCTGAAAGCTTTTTTCATCTTTTTACATTGCTCCAGTTCTTCCTGCTGCCGTTTCCAGCGTCTCACCATCGATTCATTCATGCCAAGTTTACGTGCAGCAGCTCTGTTTCCCTCTTTATCGGCCAGCTCGATTGCTTTTAACTTGAAAGCTGCGTCATATTCATTTCTTCTTGCATTCTCCATGATGAGGGTCTGTTCAAGCAAATTTTATTCATGCACAAAGCGCAAAGTTACATTAGACTTGCGTCTTCCTCTACACCAGGGGTGCCCAAAGTCGGTCCTCGAGGGCTGGCATCCTGCATGTTTTAGTTCTCTCCCTGGTAGTACCAACAACCTTTTCAGCATGTCGGTGTTCTTGTTAGGCCTTCTAACAAGCCATCATTTGATTCAGGTGCGTTAAACGAGGGAGAGAACTAAAACATGCAGGATGCCGGCCCTTGAGGACCGACTTTGGGCACCCCTGCTCTACACATATATTCCACCTGTCTCACTCTTACCTTTTCTGCTCGAGCGCCCCTGGCGGCCATTATAAAAAAAAAATGCACAAATAAGCCGCATCGTTGTATAAGCCGCAGGGCTGAAAGCGTGTGACAAAAGTCGCAGCTTATAGTCCGGAAATTATGGTACATAAGTTTTATATAGATTTGTGTGTACATGCTTTCATGAGTAATAGCCTTCTCAAGCTAACTTGAAGTTATATAGTGAGAATTGCATCCTGCATGTCTGATACGAGCTTCAAAATAAACAAAAAAAATTATATGACTGCATAAATAAATTACACATAATATAAAAAAAAAAATAAAATAGGTACAACATGACAAAATGAGAACTTACTTTCAAAGTGGACTATGACGAAGTAATATAATTTCTTTTATGAGTATGTTGTTTTCATGATTGTTTGGAGACCAATCTGGAACTGAATGCTTAATAACAGCTGATTCCTTTCTCTAAATTATTTTAAACACGTTTTTAAACTGATGAAAACAACAAGTCAACACGACTAAAAAGGTTTTTACCTTACTCATTTCTACACTTCTTGTTGACTTGTTGATACATTGGCCCCATTTTCTTAATGTTTCGGAGATTGTAGATTACTTTTTTCCACATTTTGTTGTTAGTTGTAATACAGAATGGATGAAAATATATTTAGGCCCGAGCAGCAAAGCGCTGGTAAAGGCCTATTGAATTTGCAGGATTTCTTTTTCTTTCTTTTTTTTTTTTTTTTTTGGCCACCCGAGCAGCTAAGCTCTGCGAAAGCCTATTGTAATCATAGTGTTTATTATTTGTCTTGAGCAGCAAAGTTCTGCCAAGGCCTATTTTCATACTGTTTATTAATATGATTCCCCCCGCCCCAAAAGAGGGGGCTTTTTGGGGGCTTTATCATATTCAAAAACTCACCAAACTTGGCAGATGCATACAGCTTGTGTGAAGTTTACATATTTTAAGGTCGTCGCAAAAATCGCAAAAGAAACGGCTCAACGGCACCATCTAGCAACTTTCAAAATACCCTCTGGTATGACCTTACTTCATTGTAGAGACATAAAATTTGGTACACTTGTAGAGCTCCCCAAGATGCACAGAAAACGTAAATAATGTCATAGTGTAAGTCAAACAGGAAGTCGGCCATTTTGGCTTGTAGTTCCGATTTTGACCCCATTTTGTCCGTTTACGTCCTTCGCATTTGATCAAACTCCTAGGGATTTCGATTGATCAGCTTCAAACTTGGTCAGTCTGTTCATAAAGCATGGCCGATTAAAAGTTATCAAAACGGTGAGTTTTCGTGCATGCTGAAGGGGTGTTATCAGGGGTCAAAGTTCATCTACTCGCCATGAAACACGAAACTGTTGTATCTCCTACACAAAAACTCACAGAGGCACCAAACGTTCAGTGATTGATCATCATTGGGTGCCCTACAATATCCAACGGTCAAATGATGACATCACTTAGGCCATGCCCCCTGAGAACAGGAAATGTCATGTTTTACTGTGAATGGTCGCTATCTTACACCTTTGACCTAATCAACGTAAAACTGTTTCCAGGGACACCACTTGGTGTGAAGTGGATTCCAACCCCGACCGGTTTCGATGGAGCAGGTGGGCGTGGCAACGTGGCGAAGTGACCTGTAACTGTTGCCATTTGTTTGGCTCTGAATTCCACAGTTTCGAGTAAAGCTGCTCCAAACTCACTAGGATGGATCCTTATCCACCCGTCATTAGAAATCCATAACAAACTTTGGTGGACATTTCTCTATAGCGTCCCCTAGAATACTTTCAATGATCAGCCCCAAGCCATGCTATAACCTAGAATTATGAAACTTGGTAAACATGTGTATCTTGTCAGAACGTACAAAATGTCTCTTGGAGCCATGGTCTAAACCCAACAAGAAGTCAGACATTTTGGATCAAAGATTAAAATAAATTGTCAGATAAGGCTTCTACATGTTGGTGTATAAGCTGAAGCCTAGTTCACATGGCACAATTTTAATTTTTTTTGCACTGGCTTCCCTAACTGGGAGAGAGAATGCAGCCTGTTGAATGTGACAGGTAGCCAATCAGAAAACACGGTGACGTAAGCACAGAAAGTAATCCCAAACGGATGACATGGCACAACTGAGAGTCCGGTGGACATTGGAGATGATATGTAGAAACTATTATGTGCTTAATAAATATGGATGTTTATTCAGTTAAAACTATTAACTACGAAAAAAATAACTCCCCTCCAAATCATAGTGCAGCAAATAGAGCGGCTGCTCCCTCTGTCTTTTATCCAATGCCTTTTCTTTTTGTTTTGTCTTTTATTACTTAAAATGAGTCCACAAACTATCACTACTGCTTCTACATTGCCATCCATGTTTGTTTATTCTAAATTCACGTATGGTATGTTGGGGTTTTACAGGATTTTCTTCTCGAATCGGGATGTTCGTGAGTAGAATCGGTTCGTGTGTGGCGTGTTGCTCCTGCCTGTGGCTGGAGACATGAACCGATCAAACCTGTTGCACTTTTATCGGCTCGTTTGTGGTCACAGAGGTTTGGGAAATCGGCCAACAATTCTTAAATCATGCCGTGTGAACCAGACTTAAGACTCACAAGCTCTACTCCTCTCCTCTGCTATGGCAAAGTTTAAACATCCCTTCAAAATAAGATACAGATGCTCAACAAAAACAAACATTTTACTTTCGTGAAAATTTTTACTCACAATAACGACAAATTAATGGGAGCCCTGAGCTTGTTTCTCTGCAATGAGATGGTCCCATTTGGGAGACAATGACACCCGAAGTGTTGCTTATGCACAGGGTGCTTGGTCTCTACGTGGCGAAGCAGTTTGAAGCTTCATTCCCTCATTAGCGAGCCGGTCGCTGCATATTATTAAGAACGGGCTTGTAATGTGGGACTCGCCTACTGGTCGGGGATAAATCCATTCTCCTGTCTCTTCTCTGGGCCTTTTCCCCTTCGCAAAGAAACTTTCCAAAGACATCTGATCTATTTCTTACTCATTTTGCCACTCGTGGGCTCAATGTTGGCGCGCAAGACATGACCGAGAGAATCCGGTTAAAGGATTTTCAAAATAAAAGATCCTCCAGACTCAAATAATACATAAAACGGAAATATTTATTTCTTATGCGGCCCGCTACCAGTTGGTCCACGGACCGGTTCCTGGCATGCGTCACAGGGGTTGGGGACCACTGGGTTAGAGTACAAAAATTCATTAATTTTGGCTAAAAATAATATAAAGTATGTCATTCATCAGCAGTTACTGTTTAGCTACTATTTCAGTAATTTGGCAGTAGGGGTCAGTGTTTTTCCACCAATGACAAAGAGATCGACGGAGAAATGACGTTTTCAGAGAAATAACTTGTATCAGACAGAGAAATCATCGTAACAACAAACTGACTAAAACATGATGAGTAACTACATCAGTAATTCGCCAGTAGGGGTCAGTGTCACTCCACCAAAGACAAAGAGATCAACGGAGAAACGCATATGGTCATCTCTTAAATCATACATGCATCATCGGATTTCCATGTAACTTTTTATGATTGACTCTTGTGAACCTCTAAGGAGCCCAATAGCATGTAATTGTAATTTGACTCCATTGCGACCCCTAGGTTAATCCATCTGCTGTATCTCCTTGCTGCATCAGCCTATCTGCACCAGATTTTTTGTGCGTCGTCGGAGAGCGTTACCAAATGCATCAATGTGTATCGCCTGGCGGACGGGCACGGGAACTGCGCGAGAGCTTCTGCGATGGCTGGTAGGCGGCGGTGCCGGAACCCCCACGGTGACCAATGGACCTTACCAAGCTCCGCCCAGAAACGCCCTCGAAAATCCCACGTGGTTGCAAGTCTCGCATAACAAAGCCTCGCGGAGCTTAGTTTCTATGTAAACATGGCGTCTTTCACGTCGACTGACTCTCTGCAGAGTATTTCTGAGTCGATTAGTGTAGCATTTCTGACGGATTTTCACAAAATATCAGCCATGACAATGGACAGGGGAACCAACAAGTTTTTGTCATCTTTTTTGGACGACATCAAGGTGTTTGAGCCAAGCGATGCCTCCAACATTGTGCGCGTCACAGCAAAAAGCTATCGGTCGATGAGGAAAACAGCAGATCCTCACACCCTCAGCTTAAATATAGCTGTGGACAAGATCACTGATGCCTATTGTTCTTGCAAGGCTGGGTAAGTCGGGCATTCATGGTTTTGAGGGTTACTTTTGAAATCGGTGATTTCTGTTGTTTGTTGACAAATGTTTGAGTGTGCCTAGGCCTGATACACTGTACTCGGTGCTAGCGTGGCTAACACGAGTTACAGTTTAGTCAAAAGCCTTTTATGGTAAAATAAAATCTTTAATGTATGTCAGATACGGTACACATTGCATATTGATCTGTTTAGCTAACGTAAGACTGTGTAACAGACAGGCTTCAAGGTGTAGAAGTTGTATCGGTAATGCCATTATGCTGTGCTTAGCTAAAAGGTTTTCATGATGGATGTGTTTATTATTGACTTTCTTTTTTTCAGGGTCATTGTTCACACATTATAGGCCTCCTTAAGACCTTACAATATTTCAAACTTCAAAATTTTTCCTCGATCCCTGACCAACTCGTGCACAAGCTTTGATCCAAGCAAGGCATTCCGTTTCAGATTTTGGAAATCTGTGAATTTTAGTGCCACAAATGCGATCAGGATACCTGACATCGCCTGTACAGATTCCCCACTGGCAATGGAGAACCATTCATTTTCGATTGCGGACGCAAAAACTTTCTGCTGGTCTGCTAGTCCACAACGTGCATTAGCATGTAGCTACTACTGCAGCTTGTGTTTGTGAGACGGTCACGCACATGGTAGCTGCGCTGTGACGTGAAATGGGCATTAGCCAATGAAATGTGGTAAGGTCCATAGGCCAGAGCAGCGCAGAGCTGTGAGGGCTGCCTGACTCCGCTTGCTGCTTTAATTTTTTTTTTATTATTATTTTTCCGCCGCTTTAAGCGGCTGTTTGGGGCCTTTAACATATTCAAAAACTCACCAAACTTGATCCAAAATTGTCCCCCAAGGAAAATCTTTGGATTCTGGTGGAATCGCAAGTGGCCAAACTGCTCTACAGTGCCTCCTAACGTGAGATAGGGAAATTGTATGTCGTAGAGATCTGAAACTTGGTACGTAGGTAGAGCCTCCCCCAAATCAAGAAAAAAATAGTCTCTTGGAGGTACCCTCTTAAATGTACGGGGAGGCGGCCATTTTGGGTCAAAGGTCAATTTTTGGCGAAATTTCACTTTTATTCTCATCAAACTTTAATGAACTCCTTCTAGAGATTTCGACCTACCGGTTTCTTTTTTAGTCAGAATGCAGTTAGGGCATGGGGCTTTAAAAGTTATAAAAAAAATTTACTGTTTGTATATGTTCAGGTGGCGTGACAGAGCGACCAACTTGGCGTACTCGCCAAAACAATAACTTCCAGATAAAAAGCTCAATTGGCACCAAACTTTGCATGAGTGATCCTGGTTGGATCACTCAACCAGTGATTTGGTTGAGTGATCACTGGTTGAGTGATCACCTAAGCCCATCAGGGCTTAGGTGATGTCACCTAAGCCCTGCCCCTTCAGTACAGGAAGTGACTGGAAAGCTCCATCTCTGGCTCTCTTAACCTAATCAAGATTATCTTGTGTGAGATGACGCATAATAAGTTGGTCTCACTTGCTTTAAAGTGCCAAGAGTTTTCAGTGGAGGGCGTGGCCGTGCGGCGAAGTGAAAGGTCACGCCGCTGCCATACGTTTGGCTCTAGATTCCTCATGTTTCAACCGAGCTGGACCAAACTCACTGAGATCGACCCTTGTCCACCCCTAGACAGGAATTCAGTGCAATATTTGGTGGGCATAGCCTAATTCCTCCACAGCGCAACTAGAATATTTTAAAAAATCAGCCCCAAGCCATGCTTTATCCCACAGTTATGAAACTTATTTTCATAACTGTGAAAACCAGTTATGAAATCAAACCAATTGATTAATTTCCTGAAGTTGACGAGATGGCACCGGTGTTTGAGGCTTGCCGTCTGACGCTCCTCCTGTTTTGTCTTTGTCTGCTGTCTGCTTTTAATTTTTCTACCTGATTGTGTATGATTGCCAAACATTGGAGACTCGACTGAAAATATGTTATCGAGGATTTATACTACAGACAAAACCTCAACCCTGCTGTTGGGCATTCTGGCTCACCTGTGTAGTTTCTGGACTCTGCCTTTCCAATTGTTACGGCTGCAGTGGGTCTCTGCCCTTTTTCCTTGCAGGGTTCTGGAGGCAGGCCTTCTGCAGGTGTTCCGTTTTGCCCTGATTGGTGCTGGCCTGCTTTAAAAGTTGCCATACAAGCAGCAGAGGAAAGGCTTTTCCTTCTCCCTCCTCAGATCCCCATTTGGTTTGGTTTGTATCTTATGGTTGGGTTTTTGTTAGGTTTGTTTGCATTTGCTTATTTCTGATTAATTATAGGTTTTGCATTAATCCATTTTGGTTTCTCATTTTATTTATTCCTTTTTCAGGTTATGTTTCTTTAGTATAATTTAATAAATTCAATTTTCATTTAATAAGTAAATCCCTGTGTGGTCTCCTTTAATGTTACCCCACCAAACGAGCCTGGTGGACGTAACACCTATGGAAAGCGAGCCCACCGCCGTGGAAAGCGCAGCGGTCTGCTAGTGCGATTAAAGGCTGATTGACAGCGCGGTTTCACAACCCCATTCGTGATGTGCGGGCTGGTGCCTTGCCTGTCCTGCCCATTCTGTGTGATGGATCCTCTGGACGCCTGTCTGGTGCCCGTCGGTGGAGGCCGGGATGGAGTGTTCCAGCCCCGTGGTCCCTGCGTTCCTCGGCCCTGTAGACGCAGGGTGAATCCTGGCAACCTGCGGCCTCTTTGCCGGGAGTACCAGACGCCAGGTGATGGTGTAGACCTGCCCATTTCTGCCAGGATCAGTTTGATAAATGTCACTGGCAATTTAAAACTTTCGTCATTAGGGATTTCTTTTCCTCTCAAGGATTAGATGTTTTATTTATAACAGAATCATGGACAAGTGGTTTGGGTGACTCCAGCATTTTTAATGAACTTGTACCACAGAACTGCGGCTATTTTAATTCTCCAAGGATATCGGGCTCCGGTGGAGGAATAGCGAATGTTTTTAAAAGTTGTTTTATTGTAAACAGTTGCCTCTAGCCTCATTTAGTAGCTTTGAGCTTAGCCTATTTGAACTTGGCAGCTCTCACACTGTGCTGTGTGCGATGGTCTATAGGCCACCAAAGTACAACAAAAACTTTCTAAATACTTTTCTGATTTCTTAGCTGACATCATGCCAAGGTATGACCGAGTTCTCATTGTTGGTGAATTTAATATTCATGTCTATTGTCCTACTTCACCTATGGCTCAGTCATTTCTTAATGTTATTGATTCTTTTAGTATTGTGCAGTCTGTGACTGGTGCTACTCATGAGCATAGACACACTCTTGATCTGGTTTTATCTTATGGTCTACCAGTTTCTAATTTAGTGATTATTTTCAGACCATATGCCTGTTTTATTTGAGATAGCACTGTCCTGTGCTAAAGCACACGTAGCAGGTTGGTTCTGTCGTGTTCTTAACCCTGCTACTGCTGGTCAGTTTTCTTTTGTTTTTAATCAGAACTGTACCATCCCAGAGGCTGTGGGAAATAATACTGAGGAACTCAGCAACTGGTTTTATTCTACCAGTAAAGTAAATCTGGGTTTGGTGGCACCACTAAAAATTTGACTTCCAAAATCCAAGCGTGAACCCTGGTTAAATGAGGTCACTCAGGCTGCCAGGAGAGACTGTCGCAAAGCTGAACGCAAATGGAAAAAGGACAAATTACAGGTGTCGCTCCAAATATTGAAGGAATGCTGGCGCCGTATTCAAAGGATTGTAAAAGACGCTCAAAGAAGGCACTTGTCGGATCTGATTGTATCAAACAGTCACAATCCTGTTATCTTATTTAAAACTATTAACCTTGTTCTAAATGATTCACGTAGTGATTTTATGGAGACTTCACCTACTATATGTGAAAACCTTTTTACACTTTTTTGACGAGAAAGTCGCTTCTATTAGGGCCCAGATCATCCCCTCTGCTTATGACCCTCCAGTCATTGTGCCTTGTTCTGCTGTTTTACAGCTTTGAATGTGTGACTTTGCAGTCATTGCAGGAGGTAGTTAGTCACTTAAGGCCAACTGGTTCTCCGGATGATGCTATTCCACCCGAATTATTTAAAGATGTTTTTCTTACTATAAGTCCTTCTGTCCTTGCTCTTGTAAATAACAGCTTGTCCTCAGGTGTTGTTCCTAAAATCATGAAACATGCAGTTCTGCATCCTCAACTTAAGAAACCAACTTTGGATGCTACTGTTCTGGCAAATTATAGACATATCTCTAAACTGCCTTTTATTTAAAAAAATCTTGAGAAGGTAGTCTATAATCACCTAATGGCTTATCTTAATGAACATAATATTTTAGAGGTTTTTCAGTCTGGTTTTGAACCATTTCATAGCAGAGAGTCAGCTTTTTTAAAGTTTTTAATGATATACTCTTAGCAACCCATTCTGGTGACTGTGTTGTTTTGGTGCTGTTGGATATATTTGGATATATCAGCTGCTTTTGATACAGTTGACTATAGCATTTTACTTTCCCGTTTGGAACAGTGAGCGGGCATCGCTCACTGTTAAATAAGATTTAAACCAATCTCATTTGGTTTAAATCTTATTTAAACCAAATGAGATTGGTTTAAATCTTATTTGGTTTAAGATTTAAACCAAATAAGATTGGTTTAAATCTTATTTGGCCAAGCATACTTTTTGTGTCTGTCTCCCTCTGCTCCACTGTCGTGTGGTGTCCCACAGGGTTCAGTTCTAGGCCCTCTTCTTTTCTTGTTGTACCTCCTTCCTCTTGGCTCTATTTTTAGAAAATATGGTATTGCTTTTCATTGTGATGCAGATGACACACAGATATACTTACCACTAATGAACGCAGACGCCACCTCTCTTCGGTCTTTTTTTTTATGTCTGGAAGATTTGAAGGCCTTTGTGGCCCTAAATTTCTTGAAACTTAATGAAGATAAGACAGAGGTAGTGATTTTTGGCAGATCCACTGTAGATTCCCTGATCAATCTTTGCTCTCTGGCCCAGTATGTCAAGCATGTTATTACAAATTTAGAGGTTAAGATGGATGCTGGTCTTAAGCTGGAAGCACACATTAGAGCCGTTGTAAAATCCAGCTTTTTTTCGCTTAAGGCAGCTAGCCAAAGTGAAACCTATTCTTTCTAGACAGCACTTCGAAACAGTGATCCATGCATTTGTGACCACACGCCTGGATTACTGTAATGCGCTTTATATAGGAGTCAGTGATTTATATATTTCCCAGCTCCAGAGGTGCAAAATGCTGCTGCATGTCTTTTAACAGGTACATGAAAATTTGACCATATTTCCCCTATTTTAGCTTCCTTACACTATTTTCCAGTACATTTTAGGATTCATTTTAAAATCCTTTTATTTGTTTTTAAAGCTCTTAATGGCCTTGCCCCTCCCTATCTGTCTGAGTTGTTACATTCTTACACACCCTCCGTTCCCTCAGGTGAGCTGATCAGTTGCTTCTGAAGGTGCCAAAGACAAAGTGCAAGCTCAGAGGGGACCGTGCTTTTTCTGTGGCAGCTCCCAAGCTTTGGAATGATATTCCTTCGGGCATAAGACAGGCCTTTTCACTCGCTGTTTTTAAGTCCCTTCTTAAGACCCATCTTTTTTCTTTGGCGTTTGGCACAATCTGAGATGTTTCACTTTGTTTTATTGTGTCTGTATATTAATATGTATTTTATATTTGATCTTTTCTATTTTGTTATTGCATTGTATTTTATGATTGTGTACAGCACTTTGGTCCTGTCGGCAATGTTCCCTCTAATTTTTCATGTGTCTGGGCAGACACACAAGCTCCCTGAGTACACTGAGGACCACTGTGAGCAACATCAGGTGTGACCACTCAGGGGCGCAACTACATATTTTTGAGGTGGATGCGAACTTGTCACCGGCATTTTGTTAGCATGTTTTCTATCATTCTTATAGCTTGATAGGAAGCCTGATGCAAACTGGTAACCCATATTAATAAAATGGTGAAATAATATTGACCATAAAACACTGTATTTATAAAAGATTTCAATGTTTTTCCTACACAATCCTAACAAACATTTTTAATGTTCCCTTCACAATATTTATTTACTATTAATCTATTTGTATGATTTGTTCTTTTAAATTGCCATTCATATTATTATTTGGTCTCAGGAAATGATTGAGGGATGAAGAGACTGATGTCTGGTTCTTTAGGTTCTGACAGGTCTGCGGTTCCACTCCTGATCCATTCTGTCTGATATCACACAGATATCACTAAGATTTCACTGGGCGCCACTGAATATCGCTGACACATNCCTCTCCTGATCCATTCTGTCTGATATCACACAGATATCACTAAGATTTCACTGGGCGCCACTGAATATCGCTGACAATTTTTTTTAATGCCTCTATTAAACATCACTCTAATTGTTTAGCCTGTAAACACTTACAGGCTAATTGTTTACAATTAGCCTGTAATTGTAAACAATTACAATTGTTTACAGTTGTAAACAATTGTTTTTAATTGTTTACAATTGCACCAACTAACTGAGTTAATTGGTGCAGCTAACTAACTCAGTTAGTTAGCTGCACCAAACTAACTGAGATCAATCCTTGTCCACTCCCCAACAGGAATCCATTCCAACATTTGGTGGGTGTGGCCTAATTCCTCCACAGCGCCCCCTAAAATATTTTTAAAAATCAGCCCCCCTCCATGCTTTATCCCGGAATTATGAAACTTGGTACACATGTGTATCTTGTCAGGACCTACAAAAAAGTCTCTTGGAACCATGGTCTAAACCCGACAAAAAGTCGGCCATTTTGGATCAAAGCCGCCATTTTGTCTATTTTATTGATGTCTTATCTGAGCTAACTCGTCCTACAGCTTTTGAGATCCAGGCTTTAAACTCAGTCAGCACAGTCTTGAGACATTGAAGGTCAACAAAAGTTATCAAAGGAATTTTCCTATGTCAAAGCATGTGGGCGTAGTCAAGCCTCAAATCTGGCCATTTGCTATGAGACATAGCGAATGACATATAAGAGTAACTTATCCATAGGGTAGGGTGCATCAAACTTCACTTGTATCATCACAGACCAGAGCTCCATCCATCCATCCATCCATTGTCTGCCGCTTATCCGGGGTCGGGTTGCGGGGGTAGCAGTTTCAGAATGGAGGCCCAGACTTCCCCCTCCCCAGCCACTTCTTCCAGCTCCTCCGGGGGAATCCCAAGGTGTTCCCAGGCCAACAGGGAGACATAGTCCCTCCAGAGCTCATCGCATTCAAATGGTCAATTGGTGACATCACTTTAGATCCGCCCTTTTCCAACAGGAAGTCACCTGTTTTCCTACTATTTTTCTTCTTCTTAATCTCTACTTCATGCAGATAACCATACTGTGTTTAATAAATTAGAATAACGTAGTGAATCCTTCTTTCAACGCTGGCTGCTGGTGGGAGCATGTGGGCATGGCTGAATGGCGAATTCTAATCCCTCACAGTTTGCATACGTTTCTAAATCAGTGTTTCTCAGTTAACCCATTTAACAAGCTGTCAAAGACCACTTAATCCAAAATTGCGGCCGCCATAACACATCTTAATATATGATGCAACCTGAAATTAAAATATTAGTCTCATGTATTTTTTTTTACAAAATACATAATTTAAGATTTATTTAATCAATGTCATCCTAATGAGAAGCGTGGTGCTGTTTGGTAAATTTGACTGGACACAACAGACTGAAGAGGTCTACTTTGGCATTTTGAGTTACTTACAAAATTAAATGAAAATAACAATAGCTGTTTACCTGAGAGCAGAGCATCATTCATTACCAAGCAAAGAGCAGTTCTGACTAACTGGAACGATTCCTACCACTAAACGTTCCAGTTTCTATAACTTAGCTTCGTCTGATCGTACAAGTAGTCCTGGAGATCTTTTCTGTCCACTAGGGGTGCCCTCACACCACAAATGGTCCACAGACCACAGTTTGAGTAAGACTTCTGCAAATCATACACGAATGCTAGGATTTACCGTTGTTAGATTCTAAAGAGCCCAATAGGTTGTGTGTGTCGCCTGGAGGGCGGCTATGGGAACTGCGCGAGAGCATCGGCAGTGGCTAGAGCATGGCATTGCTGGAATCCCCGCGGTTCCCACAAGGCCGGAGGCGTGCTTCGCTCCGAGGGCCTCCAACGCTGCTTGCGGCTTTAATTTTTCCTTGTAATTCTACATTCAGCTCCCGACAGGTTCTCATTGAGTTGCTTCTCCAGCTTTTCAGAAAGCCAGACCCGGTCCGGTCCCATGGTTGACAGTGCAGGTCACAACACAAACATGCATGAAATCTTTGGAGTTGAAAACATGAGGTATTATAAAACTTCTTGGACTCACTGATGCTCCTGTTAATACACAGTTGTGTGTTAACAGTGACATAATGTCCTATATATTTTATATATAGGATTTTTACAGAGAGAACATGCTGAATGCCACATTCACCATGTTTTTATTACTGTAAATTTTAATAAGACTATACAACTACTTGAAAACCTAAGATTTATTTAATCAATTTCAAATATTACACAAGACCAACGAAAATAGTTTGGTATTTCAGCAATGTTATGCCGAAATGTGTTGACTTGACAGTTGTGCAATGGATGGTTAATCCAGAAAACCCCAATGTTAAAGAAAGCTGGCTGTTTATTGAATTGAGTCCATGCTTATCATTAGAAAGTTGAGTGGAAGGAAAGTGTTGCAGAAAACTGTTAATTGGTTGGATTGCAGTTATAAATATTTTAATTTGCTAAGATGCACCTTAGCAAAGATGTACCTTTTAGTTTAATCACAACTGTGTCTCACTTTCAGATATGATTTGTTTGGCACCTAAAGTATGTTTAATTTTGAAACATCATTTTTTTTGTGCCTTTGTAGCTAGATCTACAAAACTGTAGTTATAATTTCCATTTAAAATTCAATTACAGATGTATCTCCAAAAGAACAATAGTTCCCATGTACATTATTAATTTTGAATGAATTATTTTCTACTTTTTTTTTTATCAAGTATGTTCTGTTCTTACATCAGGCCCTTTTTAAGTTTTTTTTCCCTGTTGTTTAAATCTTCCGTCTCTAGTAAGCACGCCTCCCCCTCCAACAGTCAGGGAACTGAAAAAGAGGAAGTGGTGTGCATCATATATAAAGTGGCTGCTGAAGTGACGGTTCTCTCAAAGTGTATGCTGTGAGATTAGAGAAAGAGGAATCAGGAAATTCTGCAACTCTAAGTGCCATTCTAAAACTTGTTGGATTCAGCTAACTTTTACCTCTTTCCGTTTTCAGCTGCATATGGCTGCTATTCGCCTTTTGCCTTTTTCTGCGGAATGAACTGAGGTGCTTCTTCTACTGTCTTCTAAACATAAGATTATTCTTCTATGGACTCAGATTGAGTAAGTCACCTTAATTTCCTTCCATTGTTGCATGTTCAGTTATTTGTAAATGCGAAAACGAGTTTGCAAACATGGCAACTTTTTTTCTGTAACTTGTGCCCAACTGTGTGTTGCAGTAGTGTGAAGAACTGAGCTCAGGTCTGTACTCCAAGAGTTACCAAGCATTATCGCTCCAGTCTGGTACTTGGAGAGTTGTGTTGACATAATTTGGACTGCAGGTTCAGTTTCAGTCTAATAATGAAATGAAATCATTTAAAAGCCAAATCTCTGTTCTGTGAGAAGGAGCTATTTAAGAGGCAGTCCCAGAAGACAGGCCTGCAGAAGTCATTCAGCAGGAACAAGTGAAGTTAAACAAAATTCACATTTTTTATTTTGGTGTATTTTCCGCAAAAAATAAAAACAAACCCTGTGACTTTCTCTTATTTCTTCATTTCGGCACGGTGTTCATCAATTGGTTGCTGTTTCACCTTTCACCTTTTTTTTAGTCTGCCGTTCATCTAAACCTGTCAAAATAAGCAATAAATTAATCGCAATATAAATTAAAACGATTAATCATAAGCATTTCCTTTTGAACAACAGTCATTTAAGAGTTGCTTCTCTCTTTTTTTTTTTTTTTTTCTCCGAAGAGTTTTTGTGGCACTAGTGGCTTGTATCTTTTGCGACAGTAGGCAGACAGGAAAGAGGGCGAGGATAGGGGGGAAGACATGCGGCAAAGGTCGCCGGGACCGGGAGTCGAACCTGTGACATCCGCGTCGAGGACCAAGGCCTCCAAACGTGGGGCGTGGTAACCCCCTGCGCCACCACAGCACGCCCCGAGTAGCTTCTCTTTTAATGTTGTAGAAAAGTCGGCGTTTTGGGAAGTGCTGCAGACATTTGACATCCAGTACGAAATAGCTGGCTTGCACTATCGGGCTGTCTAAGCTGAATGATTATTATTTTTTGAACTGCAATTTTGATTAGAGATGTAAAATATTTTCCAGTTAGAACTTTAAATATTCTTTTTAGAAAACAAAGTTTGTTTGGTCTGTGAGAGCGTGTATTTGCCACTAATAATGTCATTATTATATCATTATATTGCTTTTTAAATGAAAATGCTTTAAGTGATAAATAAATATCATTTATTTAAACTTCTGGGAATGTATATTGTCCAGCAAAAATTGTCCTCACAGTCCTAAATTCATCAGTTTAACTTAAATGTTTTCTCCAAGTGAAAAACATTACAACTCTTTATCTTGAGATTTATGAGCCTTTATTATGGACCACTGCCGCCAGCGAGTGAGTAAAATATGTGGATACTTAAAGATCCCTTTGAAAAACATAACTGCCTATTTTAATAGTTCAAACCCAAAGTGTACCTTGAGAATTAATTCTCACAGTACAAACTGTCCTAGACTACTTTAGAAGCTAACGCCTAAACTCTTTCTTATTTCCACTCTTGAAGGTTCAGCCAATCAGTGCTAAGGAAAGTGAATGGTGCCTCTGGATTGGCTGCTTAGCAAACACCAGCCAATAGCATTTTAACTAGCTTTGCTATTTGTGCTTCCTGAATTTATTTTTATTTTTTTTCTTCAAATATTTTAGATAAGGGGGAAAAACCAATAGTTTGATTTTTCTGTGAAGAATCTGAAGTCACATTCGACAGAAAAATCTGTTGGCAGGTGAAAGTGCCAAAATAAAACTGGAAATTGGTAGTTTTTTAAAAAGATATTTTGGAATATTTTGAATTAATTATAGATTTAAGACAGATATATCATCTGATTTGAGTTTGATGTTTAATTTCACCTAGGATCAGAATTGATCACAATTTCTCTTTTACTTTAATCAAAGTAATTAGTTAGTATTCTGCTGTTCCATTAAACTTGTATATTTGCAAACTCAGATGCAATCAGTCCCTCTGAAAGCTAACGGGATGACCCAACCCAAAAGTTGTGGATTTCATACCGGTTTCCTCCTGGCCAAGGAGCTAAGACTAGAAAAGCATTCTATAAATTCAGTCCAATTCAAGTCAGTATTCATACCCATTGGAGAGTTCTTTTGACTTATTTTACTTTGACGTTTTCCTTCAAGATGCAAATGAACTTCTGCTACCCCAACAGCTTGATATTTTCAGCATTTTTTTTTTTTTCGGTTATAATTCTAATGTGTGCAATAGATTTTCGTTCCCTTTTCAGATCTGGTTCTCTTCTTGCATAAGCGCATTGTTTCTTCATAAGGATGTTGCAGTTGAGTCTAACTCAGTACAGGCTTCTAGAAAATCTTATCTGCACAGAAAAGGACACAGTTCACATTTATTGCTGTGTCTTGTTGGCTACATAGCAGTCAGTTCTGTAGGATATGCATGCTAGCATAAGAAACTGTTCATCATTACCCTTCTCGATCGAGTACTAAAGTAACAGCAACTGCTGAATGGTAAAACTGAGGTGTGTGTGAGCGAGGTCACACACACACACACACACACACACACACCACAGGATGTTAGCTTAGCCACTCAGCACAGTTTTTGCACATCCTCTGAACGGCATACAGAGCATCTACATCAACAGTTTCCCAGAATTCAGGTTGACAGTCGGTTTGAGCATTCTGTTTGATCACCAACATGCCTGTTTGGTTGCTGTACAACATTAGTAGAAGTGAACTATAACAAAGGGGTTTGTGAGGTATGGATCGGTTTGTCTTTGGCCTCTGAAGGCATCTGCCAAGGCATGAAAAGAGGGTTTTTTTCTCATTGGTACACCTTTAAAAAAAATCACCAAAATCCTACATCCTGTCACCTGGTTGAGCAGTGTTGTGTGTGTATAAAGTCAGTTTAGCAATACTAACAGCATCCTGCAGTAAAAGATAGCGAATTGTATTGGTTGCATTTAGCTGCCAAAAAAAACTAAGGAATCTGCAGAGTTCCAACAGTAAAGCATACTTTTTAATTTAAGAATGTTTTCAAGCTAATTGTCTAAACGTTAGATTTGTTTTTATGCTAAATTTTTTTACACACAATGACCAATCATGACAACGGGAACATATGTGTTTTGTAAAATATTTGAAAATGTATTGGAGACTAAAAAACCGTAAGAAACGTTGTACAAAAGTATTCACTGTTTTTAATCAACAGTTTGTTCATGCACTCTTGACGGCACTAATAGCCTTTGAGTTTTCTTGAATAATTGCCACAAACCTTTTGTCCATCGCTCTTTGCTGGACCATTTTAAGCTCCATCAGGTTGGGTCAGTGCACAGCCTTTTTCAGATCTCTCCAGAGATGTTCAATTGGATTCAAGTCTAGGTTCTAGCTCAGCCACACGGGAACATTCCCAGAGTTGCCCTGAATTTCTTCCCTTCTCATCTTGGCTTGGCTTTGAGTCATTCAGCTAAGACAAACCATTGCCCCACGTCAGAGTTTGCACTCTGAAAAGTGTATTTGGGCTGTAGTTCATGTTATGGACTTATTTGTATTAATCTTACTTAATTCTTTTGCTTTAGTTATGACAATTTACTTTTTTGTGTTGAATTAACTTAAAAGGTACAAATTTTAAACTTTTTACTTTGACTTTACTTGAAACAATTAAATTCAATGCTGCATTTGTATCGTATGACTGACGTCATGACGCAAGCTTCGCTAGGGACCACCTGTACAGCACCTGTACCAACCAGGTGCTGTGGTGGTGCAGGGGTAGAGCACAACTTACATAAGGAGACCTTAGTCCTCGACAGGCCCATCGGAAGTTCAATTCCAGCCTGATGACCTGTGCTGCATGTCTACCCTCTCTCTCTCAGATAAAGGCTGCCTGAGCCAAAAAAAACTATCTTAATAAAGATCCTGTATTAGTTTGCTACTTTGTATGACGTAAACTAAGTAATTTGAGTAAGACTAAATTTGTAAAGTTAAACCAACTTAATAAATTAAGTTGGGTAAACTTATTTAAATTGCTTACCAATTGAAGCAATTCAATTAAGTTGGTCCAACTACTTTCTTTTTCACTGTAAGAGGTTTTTTTCCTGATGGTTTTGCTATATTTCAAGATGCATCTTAAGGAATGATGCCTGGTTTTCTCTACGCACAATCCCTGACATTCATGTCTTTGTCTCAGCAGACCAGAGAATTTGAATTTTCATGGGTTTAGCATTCTTCAAGTTCCTTTTGGCAACTTCAGGTGAGCCGCTAACTAAGTCTATGCAAAGCGAAGCTGGAGTTCTGACAGTGGCCATCAGGTTGTTGGTCTCCTCACCGGCTCTTTCTATGATTGTTCAACTCTAGTCCTGGTTCCAAACTGTTTCCATAGATAATCAAGACTACTTTGCTCATCGGGACTTTCAAAGCAGCAAACGTTTTTTTGGGGGGGGTTTCTACTAGTCCCCAGATTGATCCTTTGACTTCATACTTGGTTTGTGCTCAGACTATAGCTGTGCCACTTTGTCTAGACACTTTCCAAATCCTGCCAAATCAGTGTGTGGACTGCAGTTGATGAGTGGAAACGGCAAACGCATGAGCTCAACTTTGAGCTTCAAGGCAAAGACTGAATTCTGGTATAGATGTCACTTCTTGGTTATTTTATTTTTTAAAACTAAAAGGAATTAAATTGTCTTTATGGGGTGTTTTGGTTAGAGTTTTAAGTAAAATTGTGAATTTAATCCATCTTGAAAAATGTCTGTGAAAGAAGTTGGAAGAAGTGAAGAGCTGTGACTACTTTCATGACTAGATGCTTTGACTTAATACTTTGCTATGTCATTCTTTTTTTCATGTGATAAAAAACTTTATGGACATGAAATGCTGTCACAGTGGGGTACCACTTAAAAATCTGCAAATAGGAGAATTTAGGGTGTTCCACAATTAGATGAATTTGTGAATACTGAACTTCAAACAGACGAGGATTCACTGTACTGTTATTGTCAGTTTTGTTTTGAGTCAAAAATGTAATATTTTACTTTATAAAGCTTAAACTGGGATAAGCATTAAAATACATGAGAATAGAGTGGAATACAAACTTTTCACACAAAATACATAAAATTTTATAAATTTGAGACCATTTTATGACTGTTTATCTCTATAATTAATGAGAAATTCATTATCTATATCTACATGGTGGTTAAATTTACAGGGACACAATGGAAGTAGACTGAAATAAAATGGCAGAGAACTGGTACAAACTGGTGGTTGAAATTGGCAAAGAAACTAATCCACATTGGAATAATTTCTTTCTGAAAAAATTTAATGTATATTGTTTAAGTACATAAATTACACAAACTCTCATATGGTCAGTATGAAAAATCAAAGTTACAAAGTAAACTTCTTGGGTCTGTCAATTGTGGTTTTAATTTACATGATACTTTACCATCAGCAGACTTCTTTCATTGTGTGAATAATTTGAATAACTTAATTTAATATTTGGATGAATCTCTGTGTTATTTTGCAAAAGGGATTCAGTGGAAGGCTAAGGAAGTCTTATTATAGCCACTTGTAAATGGAAACATATGTTAACCATATTGTGTGTGTGTGTGTGTGTGTGTGTGTGTGTGTGTCACATGACTGTCTCTTCAAAGGATTCACTGGCTTTAATCTAGTCACATATTCTCCTCTGCTGCTCTTCCCTCTCTGTCAGAGAAACCATTGTTCATAGTATACTAATATTAGGCTGCAACTCAGAAAGAGAAGAAGAGAAGTGGTTTATTTCCTTTGGTCATTTCAACACACTGGCCTGTTTTATATTCTGCAAGTTTCTGCATTCGCTCAGAACTGCTGCAGAGTTCATCTGCAAATTGCAGCTGCTCTTTGACTTCCAGACATGTGCTTAAAATGAATAAATGGCAAGTCATTAGCCGTGGAAAATCAGGGAGGAGCTTTCCGCCCCAAGCCTTCTCACCTGAGAGCACACTGGTAACCGGAGTCTGAGCTGCTGCTGTTTCATGCGTTGTTTCATGCGTCATTTCATGACTGCTACAGGAAATGAGTTGACATGTCACCCTCAATATCTGCAGTAAAACTGTGAAAGCCAGTGAGTCATAGTAACACTAATTTTAACTGCAGATTAAAGTCGGGCTGAAAGGCCTCAAGTCTCCATTCTCTGCTGCTAACCAGTTTTATTCAGTTTAAAATAACAAGTGTAGTATTCCCCTCAGAACAGAAAACCACTGATAAATATGAACACTTCAGGTGCAATGTTTTTACAGTGGAAGATATATTTATTCTCACCTCTGGTGATGGTATGTAAAGTGAATCTTGAAGATAAATTAATCTTTTATTGTAGTTGCAAAATGTCTCACTGAATTTATTTGGATTCTAATAAAGTGAAGTGTGTTATAAGCTGAACTGAATATGATATTAAAGAATCTTACGGTGGCAAAAATTAGTGTAAATGTGATGATACCAGACATGTTATCACTGTGTGACCTTTAGCATTTTGGGTTATGCTATTTGTGATTTGTGTCAAACGTTGACAAATTATTACATAATCATAAAAAAGCAAGTTCATAGCACTTGGAATATATAAATCAAACTTGACTGTACACACTGTAATTGTCATAATAGTATTTCTGCAATATATTGTGCAGTTCTACATGGCATAATTAATTTTATTCCAAACAATTCCTTTAAACTACAAAAATAATAAAATTTGCCTGGCGTATAAATATTTCCTAGTACTGCCTCATTTTTCTGCCGGCACAAAGCTACAGGAAGTGCTGACTTTTAGTTTGGTTATTAGTAAAGCAGCTATATTTACCAGAGTGAAAACACTGAAACATAGCTGTTATTCTTTCAGTAAGATATTTTTTCTTTCAAAAAGTTGGATGCTGCATTGAATATAACTTTTTAAGTTTTTGTGGGAAGTCACCTCTGTTCACGGCAACCACCTACACACAGTGATATTGTTCTAGCATCTGTTAGCAGAAGTAACAAAAAAATGCTTGAGCTTTCAGCCTTCAACTCTCAAATTTGAACAACATTTATAGAATGTATAGAAAATTCACTTTTATAGAGAATGTCTAAAGGGACTGCTTTGACATTTAGCAAAAGGCAGTTGGTGGAAATCATTTGGCTCTCTGAGAAAAATTTAGTGTCTAACTAGATCCCTCTAAAATGAATAAATTACTTTTTTGAAATTATTTTTAGATCTCTTCATACCTTTGTTATGAACAGTAAATTTTTATTTCTTTTATTTGAATTATATTTAATGCTGTCAGCTGCAGTTTTTAAGGAAAATCTATGAAACTCAAAATCTGTCAAATGGTCCGAATTTTACAGAAGTCTAATTCCATTTTGGTCACTTATGATACTCTCATGTGGTCAGTATCATGACTTAAAAGGTAATGGATTAGAAATTTTGCATTTTTGTAAATTTGGTGTTGAAACAGCTGAATGAGGTTTCAAAACAATCATTCACAAACCAGCAGAGAAAATTCTAAATCCATTTATTATTGTTTCAGCACAATCTAGGACAAACTCATTCCACAAAATAAATAATGTTTTTGTTGATGTTTTATCCTTTTATTTGACCATGAGAAAAGGGTCATTCAATTTCCAAAACTCTAGACCAAGGTGCACTGGGGGAAACTTGTCGCTTCTCCAAGGCCTTGCTTTCAGTCGCTGCTTCAGTGTCTCTGAAATATAATAGATTTCTATGAGAGTTGAAGAGGTGAAGTGCTTGCAGAGGAAATTGTGTTGTATTTTGTGGCTTGTTAGAATACATGCATGGAAAACTGAAGATTTCTTGATTAAAGTTAAGAAGCAAGCTATTTGCCATGCGCCATCAGGCTGGCTAAATGTGTTTTTTTGTTGTTTTTTTTTCACATTTTGCCCAATTATACCACATATTATCTCTTCATCAATGTGTTTCATTAGTGCAGATGACTCTTCTGCTTTTCATTTGCACGAGCATCAGATTGTCACTTCGTATTTGTAACCATAAAAGGGAACCTTTGATGTGCTGCTTGATAAGTTGAGTGTGTTTATTTTTGGTTTTTAGAGCCTTGGTTTACAGTATGTGAACTGTTGTTACTATATGTATTTTGTATCTCTGCTCTTAAACAATAATAACCTACTAAATATCATAGATCATAGGGTTTCAGACTAACGCACATTTATGCTTGGTGAGGAGTAAATGGAATCATAGGGACTTCTGATGTTAAATTTAAACTTCTTAGAAATATGAAGAGCATTAACAGCCCTGTTTAGTCCACTTTAATCCAGCCCTAGTTTGTTTCCTGAGAAAGTCTGGTTTGATTGAGGATGCTTAATCAACATCTGATTAAAGTTGATAATCAAAAAAGCAAACTCTGGTCCGTCTGCAAACCTCGGCCTCAGTTTGAAGTGAACTCTGGTGCGAACGCTAATTGGACAGGAGATCGCTCCAAAAGCAGGAAGCATACTATAGTGCAGGGCATTGTGAGTAAATGCAACCAAAACAAACATGAATCTATCTAATGGGAGAAATGGCTGTGGGCTTTTGCCAAAGACAAAAGAGAAATCTCCAACCACTAAAGTCTCATTTGTTTATGTAAAGCAGACATGAGGCTGGGGTCAAAGTTCACTGTCGAGCTTTACAATTAGGCTCTACTTTATCTTTTATGTCACATAAAATACATTTAGGGTTAGATTTTTGTCAACCAAAACTTCTATTTTCTCCTTTTGCTTTAAGAAAGTCTGAATCTCTGGGTTTGTCAGGAATTTAGCAGCAACAGAAATGTTTTTGTTGGTCCAACTGAGCAAGAGCAAGTGAGATTAATGGGAGTAAAATGGTTAAATAAGCTCTATTTCATCCAAGTGTTAAGTTTGCTAAAGAGATGGAGTAGGAAGAGGAAAAAAGTAAAGTGCTAAAGAAAACTGTGCCAGGAAAAGCAAAACTGAGTAAAAACAAAGAGAAAGAATCAGAAAATGATGTCGCTGTGATGAAGCTATCAACATTATCCTGGGAGCCGGATGGCTGCGGTGCTGCAGGCGCGATGTGACTTCCTGTTTGTTGCTGCGTAGAGGAAGTAAGAGGCCCCTCGAGGACAGTCTGAAGTGTGAAGCAGAGTTGAGTATTTTTGTTTGGTGGAACAGGATGATTCAAGTGTGAAAATGCATTAGGCTCTAACATGTGTGTTTATAGCTGTGTTCTTGCTAACTTCTTCACTTTTGTTGTTTTTGGAATTAAATAAAAAGCGGAAGTCAGAGACTTTATCTTTTAATTTGCTTTTGTTCTCTTCAGTCTAAGAAGTAAGTTCTAAAGGTTTCATTTAGAAGTTTAGAATCCAGGCAGAATTGGAATGGGGGAGTAGCTATCTGGGATTTCTTTGGTCATGTGATTGTGACAGTGATGTAGCACAGGATTGTGGGATATTTTACTGAAGCAGAGCAGTATGATCTGCAGTGTAGTCATTTTTTAAAGATGTTGAAAGAGTAATCAAATAACTATAATGGTAAATATAGGTTATCAACCATAGATAAAATATTAATATTGGTTTTGGCCTAGATTTTCATATCTAATTTTATTTTTGTTGCAATAAATACCAGAATTTATTGATAGAACTTTTTTTTTGTTCCCATCAACCAGTTGTAGTGTAGTTTCAGGCTCTTCCAGGACTGAGGAGCAGTAATAGATTTTGGCGGTTAGAGGATTTCTCTTTTTTGTTTTTGGCTAAACACCATGAGCCATTTCTCCCCCTACTGCTATCTTAGTGTGTTTGTTTTGGTTGTATTTACCCAGAATGTCCTGTGCTGTACTCCACTCCCTGCTTCTGGAGTGTTCTCTGGTACCCTTAGTGTTCACATATGCATTCAAACTGAACCAGAGTTCACTTCGACCAAACCCAGACTGAGATTTCTAGACAGATCGGTCTTTCTTTTTCTTTGATCCGCATCAGAGTTCGATTTGCATTCACAAACAAACCAGACTTTCTAGACAAATTAGAGTTGGATTAAAGCGGAATAAAAATGGCTGATGTCAATTCATCCTAACACATCTCTGCAAGGAAGAGCGGGCAAAATATAAGACACTAGTTTCCAGCTATCACCTAGCTTGACTTGTAGCAACGGTGACACAACCAGTCAGTAGCTTTAGAGAACAATTACCCAAGTTGGTTTAAATTGCTCTTTTACTTCATTTAATGAAATCATCATCCATCCATCCATTTTATTACACCCTTATCCCATTGAGGTCAGGAGAAGTGCTGGTGCCTAGCTCCAGTTGTCAGCGGAGGAGAGGCGGGGTTCACCCTGGACAGGTCACCAGACCATCGCAGGTGAAATCATTTAAAAACTCATTTTAAACAATTTTGGTTATCTTACTGATATTAAAATTAAAGGATGTTAAGCCTTTTAGTGTGACAAAAGACAGAGGGGTTGAAACTTTAACCTTTGTGGTTTTTGTTACGAATATGATGTTTATTGTTAATATGACATAATTGGCTCATCTTAAGCCCAAGTCCAGAGCAGTTTGTCAGAAACTAGACTGAGAATATTTACAGACTACGTAGAGAGAACCAGGTTTTAGGGAACATATCCTTCAAGTTCCTGCTCATTTGAACAGAATATTACATTGCGTTAGCTCCACTTTAAACCATTTGCACTGATTACCTGTGTTGTCTTACATTTTTCCTGAGTAAAGTCTTTGCTCACATCTTTTCTTTGCAGTTTCATCATAAATTTACTAGGGACTAAGAATGAAGCATCTTAAGAAAAGTGCATTTTAAGCAGTTTTCCAGATGAGAATTAATTCTATCATTTGTTTTTTCATTGGGAGGGTTAAAATTAAACGGTAAAAGCTGCACGAAGATGCTTCTACGTCACATAAATTTGTGAGCCATCCGGCTCCCAGGATAATGTTGATAGCTTCATCGCAGCGACATCATTTTCTGATTCTTTCTCTTTGTTTTTACTCAGTTTTGCTTTTCCTGGCACAGTGTTGCTAAAAATCATTTAAGGAACTGAAAGCAACTGTTGTGACAACTGCAGAAAAGTTGTTCTCAGGCTTGAACTCTGAGATGTTGTAAAGAACTTGCAGGTTTCCTCCATACTAGCAGGTCAGTTCAGGTAAATAAAATAAGTTTAACCAAAAGGAAAATTAAAGATTGTCTAATTTGTCATCCTGGTGTTTGTGAAGCGTTGTAGTGGACGGTGATGCTGTGGGCAGGAAGGATCTCCAGGAGCAGTCAGTCTGGCATGCTAACGGGTCAGACAAATCAGAACTAACATTAACAGAGAAACACTTAAAAAAACATCTGCATACTTCACCATAATAAACCATAAAATACTGTAGTGACAGAAAAATCTGTAGATTATAAAACAATTTAAAACTGTTTTATTTGATGTGAATTTGCTGTAAATAAGTTGATCTGATACATGTATTTTGATGCATATAATTTAACATTCTCTTAATGTAGTCTGTGATTTGCTCACAATTCTACGTACAATATTTATAGAACACCTTCTGCAGCTTTAAAAGTGTTAGGGTCAGACAGATTTATTTTTTAATTACAAGAATAAAGTCATAATATTAATAGAAGAAAGACACAATATCAGAAGTTGTAAAATCAGAAAAAGTTGTTTTAATGAAAGCAAAGCCTTGATAAAGTTATGAAGATAACTTCTCAAGATGCTCAACATTTCTCATTTTACCTTTTATTTTTTTGTGTGGGAGTTATAAAATTACAACTTCATTCTCAGAATATTGCGACTTAATATTATGACTGGTAATATGATTTCATGTTATTATGGGGGGGGGGGCTTCTTGGATTTTCACGAACTTTTGTAATATTAGGACATTTTTGTCATATAAATCCATGTACATTTAAAACTTTGTCTTGTATTCTGACTTCATTTTTGCGATTTTATGAGTTTATTCTCATGAAGACCTTATTCTTATAATTAATTTTTTTCTTAGCCTTTCCCTAGTACTCCGTCGTAACAACATGCCCATCAGTGTTGAGTGGAAATATTTGAGATGGCTTCAGTTCTTTCATGTTAGTGACTGACTGTTGCAGCCATTTTTCAACCAGCAGCTCTTCAGTGTTCAACAAACAAAAGACTGTCTTCTCTCAGTAATATAGTCTGCTCACATCATTGTTTTCTCAGGCATTTCATTGAAATTATTGTAACCTCAGGAACCGTATGATGGAAAATTGTAGTGGTTTTAAAACCTTGATGTGAGTTCTCACTCACACTTCATTCACACTTTTCAATCTTTTGAACATGTTTTAGGTTTGTTTTTTTTTACCAGGGTGATTATTATAAAATTTCTAGATAAATCCAAAGCTAATTCTTCAAATTTTTAGGACTTTAATGGACATGTTAAGTTTATGAAGAACCCCTTCAGTGTTTTTTGTTGATTTGGTGGATTAAAAGAGGAAAAAACATTCATCATTACCATTAAACATGAGCAAAATGAGAAGTAAGAAACTGAAACTTCCACATATTGTGATGAAGTTAGTTTCTGTTTAAATGCTGACTGATATTCTTCTGAGTCTGAAGAGATTTCCTCTGTACTAGCAGATGTTTTCACTTTTTTCTGCACCTTGGAAGTAGGTGTCTCAGATTCTACTCTACTCTTTAGTCAGATGGATTTAACTCTAGAGTAACTATAGTTTGAGCACCTTAAAATTGGACTTGGTGGTGATTTGAATGCAGCGTTTAGTGACGATGTGTGTATTCTGTGGCAGGTTGAGGAATCCAACACAGATAGAGACCAGCTAAGAGCAGAAGATGCCAGCCCCGCCTCCCCCTCCACCCCCGGGGCCGCCACCTCCTCCCACTCTGGCTCTGGTGAGTCTCTGTTCCTCTCAGATGTCATGCTCAGCAGAGACATCTTGTGGACAAACCCAGTTTATGGAAGAATCAATGTATGGATTGGGACTTAACAGCTGTATCCTAAAAAATATATATTTTCTAAAAACAAATTAAAGCTCCAATGTTGAAGCTGTTTTTTTTTTTTGTGCAAGGACATTATTTTAGGAATGTGACGATATCAAGGATTGGATCTGAAAATGGTAAAAATGTGACACATTGAGATTTTTTTTCTTTCTGGTTCCATTTATTTATAATAATAATTTAACTCAAGAATTCATATTTGATTTGGTTTAAATTACACACAGATGTATTCTGTGGGTTTCTATTAATTGGAATTAAATTGGAATTATTGTATCTAATGGACAGAAATCCAAAGTTCAATTTCTTAAAATATTGTAATATTGGATAAAATCAGTTAGAAAATATATATTTTTAATAAACGTATTACGTTTGACACAATTATATGGAAGACAATAACAATGATGCCCATCTTCAGAGGTCAATGGGCGGGTGCGGGGTCCCCTGGAAAGGTCACCACTCTGTCACAGGCCATTAAATCACAAAGTCAAATTTGATGCATTTTTATAACAGAAAGCAACATAGTTACTGGATTATGCTATAAAATGTCACTATGTGCCTGGAAAACTCATGATACTGGCCCTTTAACGATTTTGTGCATCTATCCACTCCCATTATTTTAACAATGCTGATATGAACTTAATTTTAATTAGAATTTTCTAAAAAAAAAAAAAAAATTTGCAGCTTTGTGTCATTTCGTCCTTTGAATATTTTGGGTTGTTTGTGTTCAGGCCAACACAGAGAAGCCGACTCTGAGCCGAACGGAGCAGCAGGGACGCGGCGCTCTTCTGTCCGACATTTGCAAAGGCGCCAGACTAAAGAAAGCCGTCACAAATGACCGCAGTGAACCCGTTTTCGACAGTAAGACAGCTTATCTCATTGGCACCAACATGTATGGCTGTATCCCAAGGAAAAAACAGCTAATTTCTGTCATGTCACCTAGATTAAAAACTATTTATTCTGATGCTCAATAAGTAAAAAAAAAAGTCTTTGCATTTCTATATGGAAACACAAAGATTATTTTTTAACTTGCGCATTTCCTAGACCCATTTTAAGCATTCATCATATTGAGAAGTGCATAAATGATCTTGGACAGATATAATGTAACAATCTTTTTTAAAAGAATGCTCATCTAACATATTTTTTGAGACGCCAATCACATTTCCTATCAAAAACAAACTTGTTGGTTGAATAAAATAATTTAAAATCAAGACATGCCACGGTATGAATAATTTTGTGCTCAACTGTATGTGAGAAAAGAATAATGAAAACAATCTTCTACTTCATGAACCTAGCACTTGTCTTTGAACGTCATAAACCTTAATTGTTAGCATTCTGAACAGCCGTCTGTGTCTGAGCTCAACATGGTGAGCAATATGGGATTTGCTACGGTAAGCTGTGCGAAATGCCTGGATTTGTTATTTTAGAATAACAAATCTAATTAATTTCCTGAAACAAGAGTATAAAATAGGGCTGTACCAATGTTTGGTTAAAAAGCCTGACTGGCTGATTCCGATTTTGGCCGATGCCAATTTTTTATTTTTTTTTGTCTGAAATGTTGGTAAATATAGCAAGAAAGTTCTTGTGTTGGTAACAGTGGGGTGACTATTGTTAACCCATGGGTCCCAGACATTACCTGGTGGGTCTGTCAGCCAGTCAAACCTCTCACTGCAGAGCAGAAGAGGACAGTGGCTGATGTTCAGACTTTTACTGAGGTATATGAGATCGGAGGATAAGAACAGCTTCACATGCAAGTATCGGCTGATCACTAGTCCCCCAAAATGAAGGAAATGAAGGCCGATTTATTGGTGCAGCCCTAGATTAAATAGAAAACTGAGAAACTGAATAAAGAACCAGGAAAAAGATACAAAAAGTGTTGAGTAAGCAGTTTCCGTCATATTAAGAATGACTTCAGGACAATGAAGTGAAATGTGGCCATTTTTTGTTGCATGATAAAAGACATTGGCTTCTGTTTTTGGGAGTGAAATTAGACAAACACTACCAAATTTCCCTCAGTGCCTGACAGGCCACCAGGTTAAACATAGTTTGTTTTAGATAGGTTTTGTTGTTTTTTATTTTTTTATTCATCATTAATGGCAACAAAAAAAATTCTCCCTAGGTGTGAATGTGTGTGTCCTGTCTGTCTCTGTGTTGCCATGTGACAGACTGGCGACCTGTCCAGGGTGACCCCGCCTCTCGCCCGGAACGTTAGCTGGAGATAGGCACCAGCACCTCCTGACTCCACTACGGACAAGGGTGTTAGAAAATGGATGGATGGATGAATAGCAACAGAAAACACGGATGAAGCTAGGTTTCCAGTTGACTGAAAAACAGGACATTACCTATTCGGATTACTACATAAATTTTACAAAAAACAGAAATACAAAATACAGCGGTCCTAATTCAAACCTCAGACTGATCCCCTGCCTAAAAGAACCTCAGACTGAAGAACTTTTGGGCTCCAAGTCACTTAAACTAGCTCTTTAAAACAGCAGATCTCTCTGTGCTAAAGCTCCATTAATAATTTCATCACTGAGCATAATATCAATGCTATGTTTCTGACAGAAACATGATTGAATAACAATAATGAACCAATCGTACTAATTGAATCAGTGCCTCTTAACTACAACTCTTTTAAGTGAGAATAGAACACAAAAAGGAGGAGGCGTGGCTTCAATACTTAAGAATATTGTAAATTGTAGTAAAATCTCTTTGGGTCTCTTTTGAGTATCTTGGAATTGAGGTAAAAGGCTACAAACGAACTTTGACACTAACTTTATACAAAATTCCAACATACGTGGAAAATTTCTTTACTGACTTGAATGAGCTTCTATCTCTCATACGCATTGACTATGATTGTTTAATAATTGTCGGTGATTTCAACATTCATGTTGACAACACCCAGACAGAGGGGGAAAATGCTCTTTAATATATTAGAGAATTTTGGTCTAACACAACATGTCAAACAAGCAACACTCACTCAAGGACACACACTGGACCTGGTTATCAGTAAGAGTGTGAATATTTCCAATGTCTCTGTAACTGATGTCGCCCTGTCTGATCACTTCCTGTTATCTTTGAAAGTTATTTATCCGCTAACCCACTTGGACAAACAGCTACTGTCACAAAATGTTCTTTCACAGAAAACACAGCAGAAACATTTAATCAAATCTACTCTTCTTCCCCGCCCTTAAGCTGTAATGATGTAGATAAGTTGGTAGATGATTTTCAGTCTAAAGTTTCAGATATCATTGATTCCATTGCCCCCATTAAAGTGAAGGTTGTCTCTGGTAGGAAGAAATCTCCTTGGGGAAATGCACAAACAGTTCGATCTGCAAGACAACTCTGCCATAGGGCCGAACATAAATGGCATAAAACTCAACTTCACGTTTATTATGACATCTGTAAAGAAAGACTTCATAACTATCACTCGGCACTAAAACATGCCAGGGAGGCTTTTTTTTTGCAGATGTCATAAACAAAAATATTAACAATGCTCGAGCTTTATCTGCGACAGTTAACACAATCACAAACCCTCCAGTGACCGAACCACCTGAGTTTCAATCTATTGCCACCTGCAACAAGTTTTCCAGCTTCTTTTCAGAGAAAATTTTAAAAAATCAGAGGATTAATCTGCGCATCCACTGTAAAGCCAGTACCAATGCTGTACCCAAACAAAACAAATACAGGAAAAATGACCCAATTTTAACTACTTAATTATAAAACCCTAGAAGAAATTATGTCAGTTTAGCTCAAGTTCCTGCTGTCTGGATGTCCTGCCTGTTGTTGCTAATGATCTGATCCAAATAGTAAACTCGTTGCTCTCATCTGCATAGTTATGGTAGTTAAGAGTTGGGTCAGACTCTCTGGCCCAGTGTACAGCTGGTTTGAATCTTACATAAAGAACAGGAATTTCTTTGTTTCAATTGGAAACCTCTCGTCAAAAAGGTCAAAGATCCCATGTGGGGTACCCCAAGGTTCAATCCTAGGACCCCTCTTATTCAATATTTATATGCTCCCACTTGCTCAGGTTATAACAGGAAATAATATTAGCTACCATAACTATGCAGATGATACACAGCTCTACATTACAATGTCACCAGGTGACTCTGCACCCATCCAATAGCTGAACAGATGATTAGAACAGATAAATGTGTGGATGTGCCAAAACTTTCTTCTGAACAGAAACAAAACTGAAGTTATTATTTTTGGACCTAAAGAGGAACAATCTAGAGTCAATGCACAGCTTCAGTTATTACAACTAAAACCTAGAGATCAGGCCCGAAACCTGGGTGTAGTGATGAACTCTGACCTCAACATTAAGAACCACATAAAGACAGTTACAAAGTCGGCCTTCTATCACCTGAAGAACATCTCCCTGATTAGGGGACTAATGTCTCAGCAAGATCTAGAGAAACTCATCCATTAGTTTATCTTTAGTCGCATTCATTATTGCAACAGCGTCTTCACAGGTCTGTCCAACAAAACAAACAGCTGCTGCTGATCCAGAACACTGTTGCTCGCGTTCTCACTAAAACCAGGAAGATAGAGCACATAATACCAGTTTTAAAGTCCCTCCACTGGCTCCCTGTAGCTCAAAGAATAAACTTTAAAATACTGTTGATAGTTTACAAATCACTGAACGGCTCAGCACCACAATACATTAATGATCCCTTGTTGTACCAACCTTCTAGACCCCTCAGGTCTTCTGGTTCTGGTCTGCTCTGCATTCAGAACCAGAACCAAACATGGAGAAGTAGTATTGAGCTTCTATACCCAACACATTTGGAACAAACTTCCAGAAAACTGTAAAACAGCTGAAGCACTGACTTCCTTTAAATCTCGACTAAAAACCCACCTATTTAGAGTCGAAACGTAATCAATTATGAATTTAATGATGGCACTTGACTTAATGTAATGTTTTGATTGTTGATTTTATGTTGCATGACTTTGTGTTTTTGTGTTTATGATGTAAAGCACTTTGAAATGCCTTGCTGCTAAACTGTGCTAAAACTTGATTGATTGATTGATTGATTGATTGATTGATTGATTGATTGATTGATTGAACCAGGCATGAGGGGTTGCGCACCCCGTCTCCTTCTTTGCTGCCTGTTGGCAGTACTCTTATTTCCAAATTATGATGTCTCTAAATTTTTGTAACTTTTAACACTTTTCAACACAAAAACACTGTGAACTGCCCCAAGACCCCCACCACTGGGCACAGCAGTGTTTACTGGAGGAAACCCTGTACAACCTTTTATGATGCATAAAAACAGTACGTCTTTATTTTTATTTGAAAAAGCCCAAAGGTATCACCAATACCATGGCACAAATGACCAACTCCTTCCCTATGTTGACTTTTAGTGCACTTATTTTATCCCATATGTCCAGTTTGAACTTTATAGAAACAGACAATACTACTATCATGCATTAAGGTAGATTTTCTTTCTTCTCAGAACCCAAAGGAGGAAGTGGAGGAGGTGGAGGCTGTGGTGGAGGAGGAAGTGGAGGTGGTGGTGGGGGTTTTGGTGGTGGGTCTTCTTCTGGTTTAGGAGGCCTCTTTGCAGGAGGGATGCCAAAACTGAGGTCTGCATCAAACAGAGACAATGGTAAGAAAAGATGTGAAGAGCAAAAACTATGACAGAAAAAGATCCTCATTAGGTTTAAAGACACAAACAGTTTCTGATTTTCGTTCCCAGACTCAGGACCCAGTCGTGGGCCCGTTTTTCCTCCGGGTTCCCGTTCCGGTGGACCCAGCCCTTTTGGCGGTGGTGGCAGTCCATCCGGACCACCTAAGCTGCCAGGCATCCCTGCTGTGCCTCGTGGCGGCGCCCCTGATCTCCCAAAGGGCCGTCCTAATTTCTCGTCCAGACAGGACACTCCAGGTGGACCGCCTCCTCCAGTACCCAACACCCCCAGGCCACCCCAGAGCCTCCAGTCTCGTGGGGGGCCCTCTCCGCCGTCGCTCCCCGGACCCAGGCCCAGTCACGCCAGCTCCCCAGTGCCGCCCAGTGTTCCACCAGGGAGGCATGGGTCTCTTCCTCCCCCTCCCCCACCAGGGGGCTCCTCCGGTGGGTCTCGGTCGAGCTTCTCCGCACCCCCTCCTCCGCCTTCAAACAGCAGCCGACCTCCATTACCTCCAGCTCCAGGAGGGAGGCCTCCGCTTCCTGACGACCGACCGCCGCCACTGCCGGCTCCTGTAGGTGGTCACCGACCGTCGATGCCCCGCGACATGCCGCCTCTTCCCCCATCCGTCAACTCCAAACCTTCTGCCTTGCCTTCCTCAACGGGTCGCTCTCTGGCCGGCAGCGGGGTGCCCCCTCTGCCTCCAGGACGACCGGGCCCGCCTCCAATCCCGCCTGGCCAAGGAGGAGGAGAGGACCAAAACACACCCCGCCTGCCCCAGAGGAACAGCTCACTCAACAGGTAAGATTTGGGAAAATAGTTGATGGAAATGCTTAGGACTGGATCAGCAAATTAAATTTATTGTTCAACTTTGGCTCCAAACATCCATTAAAATAAAAAAATTGACAATTCTAGGATTGCGCCGCTGAGAGTGGCAGCATGTTGGAGCAGCTCAGTACTCTCATTGAGATTTTTTTCTCTTTTTCAAACATTCATTCCTGTCTTTTTGGAGAAAAATGTTTTTCTTTTGACAACTGTTCCTTCTTGTTTGGATATTACGTAGTTAGACTTATTTTGGTCAATATTTATCATATCTTTGCTCCTTAGTTATTATGTGTAACCACAGCAACAGAGTGGTTTATACCAAGGAGCAGCTCATCAACATTGGAAAAGCTGAAATAATACCACAGCTGAAGCCAGAAATTACAGACGCGTTGAAAAGGAAGGATTGTGGATGGAGAGCAGGAGCATAGAGGAGAGAGATGTTGGGGTGGCAGCATCAGACCCAGGGACCTAAAAAGTCTCAACAGCCTGATAAAGAATGCTGGTTCTGTTCTGGGACGACTGTGGGACGACTGTGGAACCTCTGGAGATGATTATGCAAAGAAGGATTCTTCATATGATGAAAAAAATTATGGACAACTCTTCATGAGAGTGTCTTGGGAGAACAAATTGTTTTCAGTCAGAGGCTTCTTCGGATTCACTGTAATACAGACCACTACTGGAGATCCTTCCTGCCAACAGCCATCATTATCTACAATAACTCTGAAGTTTTTGAATTAATGCGTTACAACAACATTTAATTTCCCTTTGGAATTAATGAAGCATTTTTTAATTGAATTTTTTTTTTTTTAAACTATTACAGCAACAGTTGTGTCCAACTTTTTGTCACATAGGCCAAATAGTCTAGTCAGAATTACTTGCAGAAAGAAATTTTGAAAACAGTTGAAAATGATATCAAAGTGTTCTTTGCCATTTCAACAATAAACTAAGCATACAATAATTTAAACAAAATAGTTGGACTTCTTGTAAAAATTTGATGTGTAAGTCATAATCCCAGAAATTCTAAAGACTTTTGCTTGTTTGGTGTTTAAGGGGCAGTATCATGTAAAATCAATTTTTTTTTTAGCTTTGCATCATGCTACCATTAATCTCAAAAACTCCTGGGTGGACCTAGGCCCGCCTTCAAGACATAGTCCCTCCCCCACTCAGCTTCTTCAGACTAGCCAGCTACAATAAACAGATACCTGCTGGAAATGCTGTTCTACTTCTCAGAGCAATGCTGGTAAAAACATTAAAGTTTAATAGAGAAGCCATGTTGGGATGATTTCCTGAAGGCGGCGCTTCAGAAAGAGCAGGAGTTTTTAAAGAGACAGAGACCCAATTTCAAGGTGTTAAATATTGAAGTCAAATTTCTTTTGTCATATTTAATATATACAGCATTTTTGTAACAACTGAAGGTAACATAGTTACTTCATTGAGCTATAAAATGTCACTGTATGCCTGGAAATGCATAATACTGCTCCTTGAAGAAAACATTATCAAAATGGGTGCTTTTTTTAAAACACCTCCAGCCACACTCCAGCACCCCCTTCTAGTCGATCAGGACCCCTCCCTCCTCCTCCAAACGAGAGACCGCCATCTGTTGGAAGAAACCCGTCGTCACCACGCACAGGTAACCCACGAGTTGTCACTTCTTTTCAAGCAATAGATAAGAAATATTGTAGAAAATTGTTGTTTATGTTTAATGAATAAAATTCATTCTTCCTCCAAAGGTCCTCTTCCTCCACCGCCTCCTTCAGGTCGCAGCATGGCCGGAGGCAGCCTAAGAGCAACCCAAGCTGCCCCGCCCATTGGTCGGCCGGGCCTGGAGCCTCCTCGTGGCGGCCCTGGCGGTAGGCCCCCCCTGCCACCAGACAGGCCCGTTGGGGGACTACCACCTCCACCACCGATGGGGAATGGCTTCCAAAACTCTCACCACAACCAAATGCAAGGTCTGTAAACCTGTCAATGTGCTAACTTTAGTTTGGAGAAAGACTGAAAAATGAAAAGGAGCAATATCAATTGAAGAGTAAAGTTGAATAACTTCAGTGTAATACTCCTGATACCACGAGAATCTGTTCATATTATGTCACAAATCCAATGCACAATACCCTTTCCTTGATTGTTTACCAAAAAACTTTAAAAAGCATGCATACTTACATTTCACAATTACAAGCTACTTTGAGGTGGTATTTCATTTAATGTCCTGGTTAGACAGAAGAGGGTTATTTGTTGAAAAGTAAGAAAATGTGGACAGAACCCTTAGGGGATGAATACTTTTGTAAGACACTTTACACGTTATGAAAACCTGATTAAAAAAGTCCAGTAGAGCGTTTTTCAGACTGATTCTGTTACCCTCATTTTTGTTTGTACCACATGCTTCATTTAAGGCAGGGAACCCCCTGACCTCCAATTCAATTGTCTTTCTTCAATCAACCACAGAAGTGGCTTCATTTTGGAAGGCAATGGGGGCAAAAAAGGTTCTGCCTAAAATAGCAGCGGGTTCTAGCAACTTTACAACTTTACAAAAACTGGTTCAGCTCCATTTGTTTTCTGACATGATCTGCGTCATGTCAGATCATCCAGTCTAATGGCGATAATGTCTCTGTTTTCTTTCCTTCAACAGATGACTTTGAGTACAGGTTCACCTTTCATCCCATTTCGGACCTTCCTCCACCCGAACCCTATGTGCCCTCACAGAAAACCTACCCCAGTAAGATCTCTAAGACGGAGAGCAAAGGTGACTAACACAACACGAAAAACATATTTTGTGCTTTTTGTTTTTCACAAAATATGTGAACACTTGCTCACATATTGTCAATGTCAAATTTAGCAGACTGTTCCAAACATTTCTTTTGCAATAAGATGATAAAGGACCCAATGCCCTTTAATTATCTTAGTTAATAATGACAATGTCTGTTTTGTTTTCATTTAGGTAAAAAGAATATTAGACATTCACTATTAAACATTTTCAGGACAGTGAGCTAACAGCCCGAGTCTTTCCCTGTTTTTAAAGGCAGATAAATCTGCAATCTATCTGCAAGGCAGTGAAAAGAAGTTATAGTATGCAAAAATTGACCCCAGGGGCAACATAGACAGTAAAAACAAGAGGTTCTCAACATTCAGCCTTGAAGTACACCTTAGCTAACTAAATAGAGATCATGTTCACATAAGAGGTACTTCCACACAAATATGACCGGAAACTCAAAATCAAAACAGTTCTTGTTATCCAAAATATCTTTGTATGTTTTCACATACATTTTCGAGAAATGTTAGGTACAAATAGTATTTAAGTTTTTAACAGCAACACTTTTTGGATTCTTTAGTTTTATAGCAGCAGAAACACTTGTTTTTGAAAACAGTCTTTAGTGCAGAGGTTTGGTAATTTCTGCTCAACGTTTCTCTCAACATGTGTTGTCCTCTCTCTGATTTTACAAATTGCCACTTTATGGTCATTCCAAATTGCTTTCACTTTGTTCCAATCCCACTACAACTGATGGAAGGTGTGAACTCAAAAAGACCAACTGCTGAAACTGAATCAAAATATTACTTTAAGGGTTTGTACAATTTTTCATCCAGGATTTTTTAAATTTTCCTTCCTAAAACAGATGCTTCTTTTTAATATGAATAATGCAGGACTTATGTCATATTAAACGTGAAAAAAGTGTTGAAGTGAATTGGTCTCATTTTTTTCAATCTCTGAAACCTTTACAAAAATGAATGTCTTCATATTTGTGACACAGCGCCATATGGTGGAAGGACATATTCTGTGTAATATTAAAAAACAGATTCTGTTAATTGATTCTGTAATTTCCAGGTTCTGGTAAAAAAGAGCGAGGAGCTCCTCCCCTGCCCCCTATACCCAGGTGAAGTAAAGATGGCTGCCTTCACAACACTTGGACCTACCACCTCTTCCTCTCTTCTCATCTCTCTCTTTCTCAGTTGACCAGAAGTCTTCATGTGAGGACCACAAGGGGGCAGGGCTCCAGGAATTCAAATAAAAGCACAGTTTATATTTGAATTCACACCTTGTGGTGAATTCAAATAACCATGGGGTTCACACCATGTGCCTCTGTAGTAGAGGAATGGTGACCTGGAAACTCTTTATATCGTTGTACATTTATGCTCTGGGGAAAATGATTTGTTTTGGGTTTTTTTGTTGTTGTTTTTTTACATTTACAACCATGCTGTTCCTAGAAGGCTTCATCTATTTTGATGCTTAAATTTTGTTTTTGTAAATATTCTATTTCCTCTGCTTTCAGTTGATGCCATAACTGAGTTTTAGATTTTTATAAACAAGCCAAACATTTTGAGGAGAATATGAACACTGTGTCTTTCTGTTCTGATCGTAAATATAAAAGGAATTATGTCCAGGTGGCTTTTTTAAAAATTGATAAATCCATTTTGGTTCATCACCCACCGTTCTCCTTCCCCATTCACTTTGCTTGAAATTGTAAAATTAAAGGTGGCAACTGTGTGAACCATTAGGAAATCAATCAAGGTGCCTTAGATTCAGACAAAGACAAAGTTTTAATGATCTCAGCCTCTCTGTGTTGCCAAAGCCACATGTGCCTCTACAGCATGAATGTAAACGTTTTTTCACCAGTTTGTTTCTGCTACTACCACTGGAGCGGTACGTTTTAATTTTGCGAGGATGCTTGATGTGTTTTCATGGACATTTCTGGAGTTTTACATCATGAGTGAAAAATTTAACTGAATATTGTTTTGTTAAATTCTTTTCATGCACAGCAAAGAGTCTGTCTGTATGTATCTGTATGATGTAATCAGCCGATATTGAACTATGGGATAAGTTATGTTTGCAGTATTATGTTCGCTATAATGTTCTGCTTTGTTTTGTTTTAAAGAAACGTTTTCTGTGAAGCCATCATATGAAAGGAAACTATTTGCATTTAAAATGCTTTACTTAAGCTTACTTTATGTGAAAAAGGGGAGCGCTTTTATTGAATCATACACCAATATTCCTGAACAATTACTGTTTGGGAACAGAAAAAGACAGTGAACAGTAGAGTCAATTAGATAAACAATGTCTTACCACATAAACCGTATTATTAATTTACATAAATGTGCAATAAAAAGGACAATAAATGTAAACAAAGGTGTGGCATTGTTTTAAATTTGTTTATTGTGAAATTATTTCTACTAAAATACAGATCCATTTAATTTAGAATATTACTAAAAAGTCCACTTATGTTAGGAATTTTATCACTATTCCTTTTAATTATGATGATTTTCCACTTAGTTATTTCCTAACTACATATTTAGTTGAAATAATTAATTTGGACCTAAATAATTAACTCCAATGTATTTAGTTTGTGGATCAAATATTTAGTTTGGAACTATGACATTTATAGATTTATGGAAAATATGGTGAACATATATGGAGCTCCATAAAATAGAGCTAAAACAGTTTGATAATGCACAAAGATTCACATTGTATTTGTGATGCAAACACAAATGTATCTTGATTTACAAGCTGCTTCTTACAGAGCCTTCCAGGAGTTATGGGGAAAATATTTTCTTTTGTGTTCCCTTGCAAAACGTTTTGTTCCCTCGTTATATGCTTACTGCAATATTCGATGGTCTATTTTGAATACAGTCACAAATGTCAATTTAAAATTTCAAATATACACACATTAAAGAGCCTCAGTGAAAAGTGTTTGTTCTTAACCCTTTGGTACGAAAAATTGATTGAATAATGTGATAACTCAGAAGTAGTCCAGATAGTTTGGATGTATTTTTTTTATTTTTTTTTCCTTTTTACGGAAAGTTTTAGTTTATATCATAGGTTTGTGGTGCATTTCTAGCCTAAAGAAAAAGATATAAAACTTCAGATATTTTATGATATTAACATTAGGCCTGTCTCGATAACAAATTTTGCTGAGTGATTATCTCAAAAATTATTGAGATAAATGATATTGTTTGAATCATTTTAAACTGATGTAATGGTAATGACATAATAATGCAAGCACAGCCTGCCAAAGTAGTTTATTTTCAGAAGAACACTTAACACTGGAACTGGTAAACAAACTGAAAAAAAAAAAAAATTCTAAAAATAAAATGGACTCTCAGCCTCTGTTAACAAAAAAATGCACTTCAATAAAAAGTAAACAACATAAAACCAAAGTGGAAATAAAAGCTACATTCAACCAAAAGAGTACAGATTATGAAGTCTGTTTACTATATTGCCCTTCAATAATCATCAGATTTAGAAAGAGAAAACGAGGAAGGGAGGGGTCAGTGGAGAGCACCGGAGGTCAGCCTTTTTTCATCCAGTGTCATTAAAAGAAAGAAAAAGGCAGGAAGAAACGATTAAGCCGATAAATTAAAATGAGGTTGATAATTTTCATTTATCATGCGATTAACTGATTTATTGTTTATTGCGACAGGCCTACGTATGTATGTGTGTATATACAGTGTAACACAAATGTGAGTACACCCCTCACATTTCTGCAGATATTTAAGTATGTCTTTTTACACTGCCTGGCCAAAAAAAAAGTCGCCACCAAAAAATGGTCACACTCTAATATTTTGTTGGACCGCCTTTAGCTTTGATTACAGCCCGCATTCGCTGTGGCATTGTTTCAATAAGCTTCTGCAGTGTCACAAGATTTATTTCCATCCAGTGTTGCATTAATTTTTCACCAAGATCTTGTATTGATGATGGGAGATTCTGACCACTGTGCAAAGCCTTCTCCAGCACATCCCAAAGATTCTCAATGGGGTTAAGGTCTGGACTCTGTGGTGGCCAATCCATGTGTGAAAAAGATGTCTC